>JAHBCN010002625.1:0-87919 GCA_019359885.1 Listronotus oregonensis
GATCCAATGAAAAATGTTAATTTTTTGTCGTAACTTTTTTTGTTTCAAGTTAAACTATTTAGCCATTTGACATTTTTTTTAATATAAAAAAAGAAGCTACAAATATGACCCCATTATGTCCTCGTTTAATGACTCCATACTATCATAAAGCAAGAAACTACTTAATCCGTTTTTTAACATTTTTGTTTCTTTTAGTAGTGTAGACGCAAGTTCTCATTTTGTTTTGGTTAGTTGTGGTTAGTTTAGTAGTGTAGACGCAAAATCTCGTTTTGTTTTGGTTAAAATTTTACTTATTGGATTCCTTGCCAATTTTAATGATTTTTTGCATATGGGATTTTTTGGGGCGCTGATCACGAATCTAAAAATTTTTTTTTTCGGTTTTTGAATTATGAAGCCTCCAAGTCGACTAACTACAAAATGGACAATATTTCCTAAAATGTCTCTTTCTTGAAACTGATTACTATCAAATGGGAACATACACTAAAAAACTTAAACAAATACACTATAATTTATAATATTACATTGCTTATTTTTAGTAAAAAACACCTCATATGAATTCAGTTTTATACCGTATACAGTGCCCTTCAACCTACTAGGGACATAGGCGCGAGAGTGTCGAATTGACTATCGTCCGTATTCTCTGTATTTATTTTTAGAAATTCCAATATTTATTGCATTTTCAGCCGAAGCGATAAAGTTGTGTGTGGTCAAATTTCAAAGTTAATTTTGACAAAATTAAAATGGATGTTTTCGAGATTCGGGAAAAGGTACAAATAGTCAAATGGTTTTTTCAAGGAAAATCCTATCGACAAATTCAAGTATCTTTTCCGGAAAGTTTCAAACAGACCTACGCCATCATTAAAACAATACTCGAATCATACAAAATTTTGAAATTTGGTTGCGTGTCCCCCAAAAAAACACAAAAAGCCTCAACGAAGCTTGACGACGAAAGGGAGCTACAACAAATTTTAATTTGTGCCACTGCTGAAAAAAAACCCCGTAAGTAGTAGTCAACAAATTGCTAAACAACAAATTCATCGCCTAGTACCGTCCAAAGAGCCCCAAAAAAAATGGACTCCGATCATACAAGGTACAAAAAGTCCATGAAATATTTCCAATGATCAATTTCGTCGGATGGAGTTCTGCGAATTAGTAATGGAAAGACCCAAATTTTGGGATGAAAATTTTCTTAGATCGATTGTTTTTAGAATCGACCTTTCCATTATTAAATCGCCATAACCCTACCAATGTGCGATATTGGTCTGGGGAAAAATCTTCATAAAAATTTTGAAGCGCTCCCAATCCCCCAAAAAAATTAAAGTTTAGGGTGGTATCGTTGGTGAACACGTGATGGGACCATTTTTTATTCAGGGCAATTTGACCGAGGCAAATATTTGGCCTTGTTGCAGCAGCAAATTGTACCTACTCTTCAAGAATTTTGGGGAAAATTCAATCTATCTGGTTTAACAAGATGGTTCCCCCAGCCCATAATTCTCGTTTGTTCAAAATATTAAACAATCCTTTCATAACAAATTAATGGGCCGGTACTATTTTTGGGGCCAGCAAGATATACTTTCCTAATGTTTTTTTTATGGGGTTATTAAAATCAAAATGTATGGGACAATAGACCAATGATTTGGAAGGACCCGACAAGGTTGAAGAGACCTTTCAAACAATTAGTCCTTGAATGTGGAAATGTTAGGCGAAGCTTTTATGACCGTCGGGTTTTTGCTTAGCTCAAGAAGGGGTTTATTTGAACATTTATTATAATTATTGTTTTTATTTTTCCAGCTTTTTTCCTAAAATTTTGTATTTTTAAATTTTTTAAATTAATTTTTTGATTTTTGAGAACATTTTTTATTTTGCTTCGGCTCGTAATCTGAACATAGAAAATATGTTTTGATTAATATCTTCTCAATCGGTTATTAAATTTCAAAAGGTGGAATAAGCCCTAATGGTGCTTCGATCGTAATGTTTATGAAATATCCCAAATCAATAGAAATTAAATCTAAAGGAGAATTTTGGCATCGTACATGCTTACTGACGGAGGGGGTTTTTTTTTCAAGCGGATGCGAAGCTCGCGAAAAGTATTCCCAAACACGAAAGATTTACGACATCAGTCGAAGTCGGGGAAGGATTGATGGGAGAGGAAGGTTTTTTTTCAATTTTTAGGTATATTTTAGTGATTTATCACGCCTAAAATTTTTGGGGAAAAAAAAAAACCGTTTCAACTGAACTAACCATGCGCCCCTCTGGCCCCCAGAATCAGCCAGAAAGGGCGGTCATGGTTGCTTTAATAAAGGGGCTTTTTTTTTTTTCTCCAATTATATTTCAATAAAATCCCTTTTTTTTCAATTTGGCATGTTTTTATACGATTTCTGTGGGGTGGGTATAACAAAAAGGTCCGTAATTTACATTACACACTATTAAAGTGAACACCGTATAATTCAAAATTTTTTGCCAAATTATTATTATAATAATTTTTTTCAAACATATTATGACAAACCCATTAATATGCTAATTGGTATATTTAGGTTTTTTTTTTTTCTGATATAAATATATTTATGAAAAAAAGATCCAAATAAAAAATTAATAAGTTATATAGCGAAGCGGCGTGCGTAAAAAAAAAATAAGTTAACACACTTTTTTATAAATAACTAGTTTTTAATATTTTTTATTGGGATGATTTGATAAAAATGCATCATTTAATTTTCTTATTTATTTATTTTTTTTTAAGAACATTGTAATACATTATTAATTGTTTGGGATTTTTTAAATCTAACGTAATAAACAATATTGAGACGCCCGTTAGTAGGCAACTAACTACACAACAACAATCGCGCCAAGGCATTCGTGTCGAGTTCGGGACACCCCCCGTCGGGTACTTTTCGCAAAACAAATTGCACAGTTTATCCCCCTAATTGTTGTACGGTATAAACTGTGCTGTCTGCATCCGCTAGTGTTTTTGTCGACGCGGCGTTTGGGGCGAGCCCCGGGTTTTTTGAGCGTGCAAATTTAATTTTTAAAAGGGGGCCCCGAAACCCGTCTAAGCCCCCTTTGGGGACCTAGTACGCGGGGTGGGTACTGTATCTTATATAAATAGTGTATAAATGGTTACCTGATTAATAATTAAGTAAATGTCTAAAAGAAAAAATGGATTTATTTGACGTGTTTTTAATAAAAATAAGCAATACAATATTGTAAAAGTGTTTATTTAAATAATAGTATAATCAGTGTATGTTCCGTTCCTACTTGATAGTAATCAGTTTTAAGAAGAAGGTATTTTAGAAAGTATTGTAAATTTGGAGGTAGACAAACCTCCTTGGAGCCTCATAACTTAAAAACCAGAGGTTGCCGGAAGTTTTTTTTAGAGTCAAGATCAACGCCCCAAAACCTATGTATGCAAAAAATCTTAAAATTGGGGAGAGGTACCTTGTTTTGTTTCCAAAGAGTTCTTTGTTTGTTGTATTTCTTTTTTGTCGGATTTTTGTTGTTTCGTTGGTTCGATGTGGACCTAACATATTTTATATGTTTTAGCGATTTATCACAAACGGCCATAACAACGCTGCCTCATGCAGGATTGGAAACCGTCGAAGTTCTTAAAATTAGAGACACATCAACTCTTCACACAATTCCAAGTCTTTACGACTTGCAGGTAAGTGTATGATTAACATTGTTTAAGAATATTCTTAGTAGTCTAAGATCCAATTTAGGAACGAAATATAGTATTATGTAAACAAATGTATTGCGAATGGGTTCCCTGGTCAAGGCTATGAATAATTAAAAAAAGATGTTTGATAATCCCTGTATAGTGTTTTTTCTTATACATGGATGGATTTATTCTACATGACAGCACTAACATGTCACCTTTATTTCAATTTCATAAATAATAGCACAGGAGATGAGGCATTTTGGCTAGGAATTTTTTTGTCCTGCATAGATTTACCTGAAATTTTCACAAATGGTAGGGAATAGCCCAAGGATCAAAGTTTATATCATACCGAGGTGTGCTTTTATCCTGGGGGTGGTCGACACCCCATCTTGGGGGTGGAAATATTTTATTACATTTTAACTACAGAAATCGATAAAAAAATAATTTAAAGTAAAAAATGTTTTATACATTTTTTTGTAAAACTAATATTTTTCGAAGGTTAAAAAAAGTTTTCGACGAAAAAATCGACGTTTTTAATGGGTTTTCACGAATAACTCTAAAAATATGATTTTATCAAAAAAACTTGAAAAGCAAAATTGTAGCACATAAAAAAACTAAAGAAAGTGTTATTTTATAATTTCTCTACAACCAATACAAGCCGAGCTACGGCTTGTTAATGGTTAGCTTTTGTTCGTCAAATGTTAAATTTGAAAGATTCAAAGTCAAATAGCGGGAAAAGTTTGCATTGTTTAAGGAAAACATATAAGGTCTTTTTTAAAGTATATAAGAAGACCTTTCTTTTAAAAATAAAAAAAGAGTTTTTAGCCTGAACATTGAGCGAGTTATGATAAAAATAAGGTCGGTCCCTACTTTTTTCTACAAAAAGATCATTAAAAACAACTCCCTAATTCCCCTCTTAATTAAAATAGATCTGTACCCTTGTGCAATTTTTTTTATGTATGTATTATTAATACATTTAAGAAGTTTAACCAAATTAAAATGCTTAATTTTAGAAAAATTGGAGCTTAAAGTGAAAAACGATTTTCCGCAATTCTTCAAAATAACTCCAACAATACTGGAGATACGAAAAAAATGCTAGGGTAAAGAATTATAAGTTTTTTTATAACAAAGACTTTTTATTACATATATTTTTCTGTACAATAAATATTTGGCCAGATATGGCCGTTTAAAGCCTCTATTTACGAGCGAGCATCACCTTATTCTAGCCCTTTAAACTCATCCCATTTTAAAACTAAGGGATTAAAAAAGATTTAATTTACATAACCTTGTAGGTCGTAAAAAACCCTACAAGTTATTTTTGAGCAAACTTTCTAGCATTAAAACTAAAGGAGCTATGTTTAAAAAACCAATTAACTTTTTTTTCGAAAAATTCGAATAGCCCACTTTAAAGTATAATATTCTATATATAATATTCTATAAAACCGGTATACTTTATACTTTTACCGGTATAATTGTTGTATGCAATTCTACTTTCTTTTTCTATTTATATCTATTATATTGGTTTATAAGAATTGCAATGTTGTAAGGGGTAGTTTTTAAGAATTGAAAATTTGCAAAAGAATAAAATTGGTAATATTTCAGGCAGTAATATTTTTAATTATTAAATTTGTTAAGCTACTAATTTTTTGGGGATAAATTTTTTTTTTTAATTAAGCTATAATAAGGGTTGATTTATAAGGGTCGAAAATTTGCTAAATGAAATTAGTACATATTTTAAGCAACAGCATTTTAAAATTAAATATTTTTTTTTTACTTTAAACTCTAACAAGGGTTGATTTTTAAGGGTTGAAATATTTTAAAATTGTATTCTAAAGCATAAAACAATAATTAATCAACTAATTAAAACCAACTTTTACCCATCTTGGTTTTAAATGTTATTCCATAGTTTTGACAATTGGGTTGGTTTTCCCCTTAAAAACAAACACGCCATCACAATAAAAAAGAATTTAAAGTAGAGGGTTAGAAGCGCCTAAATTTCCCAAAATTTTTTACAAATTGGTGCAGGAGAAAAAAAATTGCGAGGTTTTGCAATTTTTTAGCTTCATTTCCGGGTTTTTTTAAATTTTATTTTCAAAAAAAAATTTTTTTTTTTAAATCTCATAAGGGGTAGTTATTTAAGGTTGAGTTATGGTAGTTAAATATTTATTATACCGTAAACTGTTAAAATATTTTTTTACTACAATAAAAGCGTTATTAAATAATTTTAAAATGAAAAAACATTTTTTTTTTGAATTTAGTTATTAAGGGTGATTTTTAAGAGTCGAAACGTTAAAATGTAATGTTAGATATAACTCACAATATAAATACATAAGGTCTATTTCTATGGTTTTTTAATTGTTAGCATAAGGGGTGGTTTTTACCCCCTAAAAATAAAAAGCACACCCTAAGCATATATAAACTTTGATATAGAGAGTAAAAGCAACTTAATTCTAAATTTTCATAAAAATTGAAACTGTACAAAAAAATCCGGATGTCAAACAGCTTTTTTCTCCCCATCCACTGTACTATAAAGCCTTTGGGAAGTTTTTAAAATTTAAAATTAAAGAAATTATTAAAATTAATATCTATGAAATAGAAAAAGAGAAATTTAGTGTTATATAAGTAATGCCATCAATCAAAAATTTGTAATTTTTTTAATAATCATAGCGTTAACTGTAATTTTTTAGCAACTCATTTACAATACATTACTTTATCTACTATATTGGATGAAAAATAGTTTTTATTTAAACGTCAGCAAATTCGTCATTACTCGACTTTGTAGGCGACAGCGAAGTTTCATTTTGCCTCCGAAGGAGCTTACTTTTTACTTTCTTGCCGGCGGAGGATATAATGTTATCATAGCAACATACTCGTAGATACAAACAAACAACAAAACAAGCGTCAACAACTCAATATTTATTAAACTAAAAACAAAACTAAAATTTTTATGTATTACTTAATTGAACAAATTAGTTATTATTTGATTGAACTTACTGCTATTAATGCGGAATTAAAACGAAATCGGAGACGCAATTAAAAAAAAAATGTTAACAGTTTCCACTGACAGCTTTATGTTACATTACTATAGCAACAATTCACCGAGCCCGGTCTAAGCCGCCTTGCGAACCCACTTATCTTTAATAATTATTAGTCCATTAAAATGTTACATTTTTTTGGGCTAACATTGCGTTTTTTAGAGGACGCAATTTTATTGTTGCGATGTGTGGGGGGGTCACTAGGAGCTTAACTCCAAGTTTGTGGGGTTGCAACCCTTGTTCCGCGGCCGCCTATTGAAAAGGTGCAAACGCTTTTTTCGCTATATATCGCGAACTATGTATCCTAAAAAAATTTTGTAAAAACATAATTTGTAGCAAATTGTCTATAATTTTGTTTATTTAACTTTTTTCAATAAAATAACAAATAAAAAAGTTATTAACTAAAATATGAGAAAATTTCCCAACAAATTTTCTTTTTTGTTTATAACTTCTTTATTTTTCATTTCACGGCCAAATGACCCTAAACCAATATTATAGAGCATTTTCAACCAACATTTTGACTCATAACTTTTTTGGATTTGAGAAATTTATGGGCGTTCCAGAGCGCTCCAAAGTCGACCAGGTTCTTACTACTCGCAATAATCCGGTAACTATGAAACGTCTGCCTTAATTTTTTATTTTTATACATCGTTTTTAATATTTTTCTTAACATTACTATATTATTAATTACCTAAAAATGACCTTTTTTCTTACTATACAACTTAAAATATTCTTGTTTTTTACAATAATTTCTAACGCGCCCTTTAAGTTTTATATATGGAGACGTTATGGCTAAGCATTTGCTGTTTCTCCATGCTTTATGTGACACAACTTCATCAGTAGCTTATAACATTGGTAAACTGAAATTTATTAAAATTATGGAAAAACATCCTTAGTTAGCTTGCGGTACAGCGTTATTCCTCAGTGAGAAAGTGGATCCATCTTTGCTCACTCTCGTTGGCGAAAGTTTTTTCGTTGCTTTATACGGAGGCAATAAAGATGATTTACTGGATAGCATAAGATACAAACGCTTCGCCAAGACAGTAACCAAAAACACATTTAGTTTGTCATCGTTTCCTCGAACACAAGATGCAGTCCGTTTTTACAGTCTCCGAGTTTTCCACCAGGTGCAGTTTTGAAGCTCCAGCACCCTCCGATTTAATGAAATTAATTTTCTGCAGATGCAAAGGGAATTGTGGAAGCATGTGTGGTTGCAGAAAAGCAGGTCTGAAATGCTCTGCAGTGTGCCTCAATTGTTCTGAAGAAACCTGTATCAAAATCATGGAGTTATCAAAATTAATGGAGAAAAATGAATTCGAAGATGAATTACCAACAATGACTCCGATTTTAACTCCTGTCATTCCCCAAACCTTTACTTTCGACATTGAATTAGATCCTGGATTAGCAGCCTGGACCATTCAAAAAAAGTACAAAAGAAAAGATGTAAATAATAGTTAAAATATTTAATTATTTCCAAGATTATCTCAAATGAAAGTTATCCGTGGATTGGGCCTACTACTAAAACGCGCCCACAGACTCTACCTCATAGGTGGTGGAACAAAAAGTCATTTTTAGGTAATTAATAGTATAGTAATGTTAAAAAAAAAATTAAAACGATGTATGAAAATAAAAAATTAAGGCAGACGTTTCATAGTTACCGGATTATTGCGAGTGGTAAGCACCTGGTCGACTTTGGAGCGCTCTGGAACGCCCATAAATTTCTCAAATCCAAAAAAATTATAGGTGAAAATTTTGGTTGGAAAATGCTCTATAAGATTGGTTTAGGGTCATTTGGTCGTAAAATGAAAAATGAAGAAGTTATATAACAAAAAAGAAAATTTGTTGGGAAATTTTCTCATAATTTTGTTAATAACTTTTTATTTGTAATTTTATTAAAAAAAAAAAGTTAAAGAGACAAAATTGTAGACAAAGGGATTTGCTACAAATTATGTTTTTTCAAAATTTTTGTGGGATGCATAGTTCAGGAGATATAGCGAAAAAGGCGTTTGCGCCCCTTTTTCTAATATGGCGGCCGCGGGACAAGGGTGGCAACCCTACAAACTTAGAGTTAAGCTTCTAGTGAGCCTCCCCACACATGGCAACAATAAAATTGCGTCCTCTAAAAAACGCAAGGTCCAATGTAACTTTTTAATGGACTATATTACTATTAAAACGAGATGTTTTTGCATTATGTGTCGACATTTAAAGAAAAAACATAATATTTTATTTGGAGAAAAAATTACTTTTTATGGCTTACTCTCTATTACCAGCCTTACTCTTTTGGCTGTTAAACACAAGCGCCATGAAAGGTATCACTTTTTCTTCATATAAAATAATATACTATTTATTTCATTTGATTGGCAGATCGGTGAATGTCGCCTCCAATTTGGCTCCCGTACTATTAGAGTCAAAAAAAATTTTTTTATACTTTTACCCAAAAACAGCTCCTTACTTGATTTATCTTGCGACCCACCACTGGTGTTGACTAAGCAAAACCCACCGAATACAATAAACGGGTCCGTAAGGCCAAACTGGATTCATGGAGGAAATACTGCCAGGAGGTTGAAAATACCAGCACGGCAGCCAGACTCCAAAAAATCCTGTCAAAAGATCCGGTCAATCCTGTTGGCCTTTAAAAAAACCAGATGGAACCTACTCTGAAACTGGCAGGGAAACTTTGGAGATTTTGCCCAAACACATCTACCAGGATAAAAGAGAAACTCAACTTAATGAGACCTACCCGGGCGTCAATGTTCCGAATATTCGGCCCAAAGAAGCGACTGGGAAGTAGAAAAGGAAGTCATAACCTACGAAAAAATCGAGTGGGCAATTGAATCATTTGAAGCCTACAAAGCACCCTGGACCTGATGGGATAATCCCAGCACTACTAAAACGGGGAAAGCAAACCCTAGTTCCACTGCTTTGCAAACTCTTCCGTGCAAGCCTAGCTACGGGGCTATTTGCCAAATCCCATGGAAGCAGACTAAAATGTCTTCATTCCAAAGCCGGGTGGACTGCTCCCGGAAAGGGACTTAGACCAATTACATTGTCGTCTTTTATGATAAAAACAATGGAAAAACTGATCGACAGGTATGTCAGGGAAAACTCTCTTACAGGGGGGCCACTCCAAAAACCAACATGCCTATCAATCAGAAAAATCATGCGAGTCTGCTCATCATCAACTGGTGACCAGATTAGAACTCGCACTGAACAACAAGGAAATCCCTTGCTGCATTTCTTGACATTGAGGAGCTTTTGATCGAACCTCCTTCAACTCAATGGCCGCGGCTCTTGGCCAGACATAATGTTAAACACCATTTGTAGGTGGATAAACAACATGTTACTTGGCAGACGGCGAAAACAACGTTATTCAGCGAAACAATGGAGGTGTCAGTGGTCAAGGATGCCCACAGGGAGGGGTTTATCCCCACTACTGTGGGATATGGTTGTTAAACGAACTCCTGGTGGAACTGAATAATAATGACTTCTATACCCAGGGGTATGGGATGACATCACTATCTTGTCGTGGGAAGCATAACAAAATAACCTCGGGCTTATGCAAAGGGCACTGAAATTGTGGAGGGATGGTGAAACGGAAAACCTTACTGTTAATCCGCCAAAGGCCCTAATACCCTTCACTAGACAAGGAACTGGATGATTTAATATCTCCTCACTTCTTCGGTACCACACTCGGCTATGTCCAGGAGGTAAAGTATCTTGGATTAACTCTGGACTCTAAGCTAACCTGGAATCCCATATCGAATGTGATTAAAAGGGCAAAATGGCTCTAATGGCTACCAAAAGGCTGTGGGGGAAGAAGGGGATTTCAGCCCGCATAGTGCACTGGTTGTACACGGCTGTGGTAAGACCCATGATAACCTACGGTTCAAGGCCAAAAATAGAACAGAGAAAAGCGGAGCTGGAGTTATCAAACTCCAGCATTTGCATTTCTCTGTATAACGGGAGCTATTAGAAGCACTCCAAAATGCAGCCATGGAAACCCTACTAACCTCCCCCCCTCTTGGTATAATTATTAAAAGGGGGAGGCGAGGATTGGGGCATACAGGCTGAAATGCAACGGCAACTGGTGCTCTGGGCCTGCCCTAGGACACGCCAGAATAACGAGCAGTATCACAAACTCAATATTTGAGAAAGAGCAGTGATACAATGCCAAAACGGATAAATACACACAGACCATACAAAACCCAGCTTACCTGGGGCGGTAGGGGAGCGATCTCCTGGTCAGTCTCGAAATTTGGTATGGTATCCGATGGATCCAAGACTGACAATGGGCCGGCGCAGGAATACATGGTATGACCCCTAGGTTTTGCTTATGCTTCCCTGGGGAAATATGCCACTTTTTTCCAGGCGGAAATATATGCCATTGAACTTTGTCTGCGAGAGAACTTGAGGAGGAGATATAAGGGCAGGGACATTACTATCTTCTCTGATAGTCAAGCGGCCATAAAAGCTTTGGCATCTCAACAAGTCAACTCAAGGTTGGTTTGGAACTGTCTGCAATGCCTCCTAAACCTGGCTAACCACAACAAAGTTACACTTTCCTGGGTGCCAGGACACAGAAAATTTCAGGGCAATGAAAATGCAGACTCCCTGGCCAGGCAGGCTCCGCAGCAATGTTTGTGGGTCCTGAACCCTTTTTTTTTGGTATACCAAAAAGCCTCGGTTCGTGGCTACATGACTCGGTGGATTCAAACACAACATCAGTCATACTGGAACCACTTCCCCAAGGGAAAAAAATCACACTAAATCAATGTTGGAATCACCATCGAAAGTTTTTGACAAGTGAACTACTAAAACTAAATAGGAATCAGATTAGAATAGTGACAGGATTAATAACCGGACACTCCCCCCTAAGAAAACATTTGCACACTATGGGCATCTATAGAGAAGAACCCATTTGCAGACTATGTGACGAAGAGGAAGAACGCCTCTCACATCATATATGAGTGCCCTGCACTTACATACTGGAGAACAAATCAAAACCTCATGGTGGACAAAAACCACCAGGAGGCTGGGGAAAAAAAGAAGGGGAAAAAGGGCTACTACACCTGTCTAAGGTGTAAAACCCTTTTTTAATGAAACAAATACACAAGAGATACAACAAGCCCTGTAGGCTGCAGTGTCAGGCGGACAAAACCTTTGTGTATTTAGATTATCAATCAATAAATTTAATCTATCAAGCAAAACCGTGGTCAAATGCTCAAAGTTCGAATTGCGCCCGTGGAGCCAGCATCTTCGCGTTTTATGGCTATTTGACATGCACTATGACCAGATATGCCTTATCTTAAAGTAAAAGCTCGTGTAAATTCTGCTTCTTTTTTTTTTTTTTTTTTTTTTTTTTAATCAAAATTTCAGAATCTTAAAGTAGCGAAGCTAACTCACCACTTTCATTGCTGCGCTTTCAAATTTCCAAAACAACATTCCCCCAGGAAGCATGCTGAGTACGAATCGAATATGCGACAAATATGTATACAAAACCAGAAATCTGTACAAGAGAATGATTTTAAGAAAAGGAAAAGGTCGTTGCAATATACAGATTAGTAAGTATAATTCTGCATATTTGTAATTAATTTAAAAATGTATATAAAATATTGAAGCTATTAAATATTTATTAGTTAGCTGTAGAAAAAACAACTTTTTTTAATTTAATTTTCTGTTATTTCATCATATATATTTTAATAAATTTAATGCAAATATCTGGAAAAATAAAAAAGCTGGTAAATTGTAATTTGGCAAAAATGTTTTACTAGTAGGGGAATCTAGAACCAGTGTCATGGGCGTACGTTAACTGGATTTTTTTAAATGTAACAAAAATAGGACTAAAACAACACGAAAACTGAATTAATAAAATTTGATGCAATACTAAATTTGACAAGATGTTTATTTTTAGGTGTGAAATGTAAAAAAATCAGATAAAAAGAACCCGATAAATGAATTGGAAAATAATAAAAAATATGATTAAAAGAAAACGACAATCAAATTACACCAAATATGGTACAATAATTGGTTGAGATACAATCCTAATTTTGACAGATTGTGTAAGTAATGGGCTGACGTTAACGGAGTATTTTAGAGTAAAAAAAGTAAAAAAAGATCATATTAAAAGAACTCCATCAAGAGTCATTTTTGATAAATGCAGATTTGTTAAATGCAATTTATTTTTTTTTTTTATAGAAATTTTAAAAATTATTTTTTTCAGGAAATTTAATTATTTTTAAAAATTTTTTTAAAACATTTTTGCCAAACGTATTTTTAAAGTTGTAATTTTTGATAGATGTCATTGTTGAGGTTTGTATATAAAGTAGATAAAGAATTTATTATTATACACTCGTTAATGCCTTGGCGTTTTTTTTTATTTTATGCAGGACCGAATTTTTTATTACAATAATTTTAAAGTTTAATAAAAAACATAATTAAGAATCGACAAGAGTTTGCATAACAAAATAGGGGGTATCCTTCTTACCTTCACTTTATTACAAAATTTTTATAACTTACTTTATAAATAAATGTTTTTAAAAAAATATATTTTTTAGCAGACAACCACATTTTTCCGTCAACAATATCCTACACAATTTGTCGCTGGGCGACTTACTTCCACAACGCGACAAAATAATTCCCCCTCAAACACCTTTAACTGGTCATTTTATTGATCATGAACAACCCCAGTTTGAGGAGGAAGATATTTACGAAGACATGGGGGTATTTCACTCAAGCCCTACCAAGATTAACGATACCCCAATCGAGGTGTTTTGTGGAAATATAAGTTTTAGGTAAGTATGTTTATTTGTCTTTAACATAAGTAACATTTAGTAGTTTCGCAAACTATAATTAATAATTCTATTTCTGTTTTTTCCCTTTTTAACCCCCCCCTTTTTTCCCTAAAAGCAGTCGGTTTTTCCCCAATTTTTTAAAGGGATAACTGTATTTGATCCTGAAAAAATTTTTGGGAGTATACCAAAAAAAATTAGTGGACGGGGGTTTAAAAAAGGGGTTTAAAAGGTAAGCAATATATACCGATGTTTCTAAGGCTTTTAACTGTGTATCCCACAAAGCTAGACACAATTGGAGTGACTGGAGAATACCTAAAATAGATTGAATAATGCTTGGAAAATAGAGTTCAGGGGTGTGGGGGCTGGGCCCGGAACATTTTAGTTACAGAAATTTTCTTACTTGGACCTAATATTTTCTTGTTGTATTTTAATTCCGTTGCATCCACCTTTAAAGCATATCGATTTTTGGTATATGTATACTGACCATTTAAAAATATTTCACCATATGCGTAAGGGCAAGCGACTGGAGTGCTGTGCAGGAAGATTGGGATAGGCTTGTTGAATGGTGTAAGGACAATTTATTGTTTGTCAGTAAATGTTAATAAATGTAAAGTAATGAGATTTTTTAGATGTAAAAGTACCATCGATTTCGACTACAAAATTAACAATATTGCATTAGCAACAGTATCAAATATTAACGATCTAGCGGCGAGCAATCTTTAATAGAGAGCTTAATTTTCTTGTTTATATAATAGTTTAGTACAATCGTTTTTGAAGTACAATAGTATAATATGGTCACCTTCATATGTAACTTATTAACAAAGGATTAAAAATGTACAAAATTAATTTGTCAAATTTCTATTGTATGTACAGACATAGATTTCCTTACAAAAACGTGCTTTTTTCAACTAGAATCCAGCTATACGATTTAAATCATTAAAAAAAGGCAAGCAGGATGCAATGGCGATTTTCCTGTGCAAATTACTAAACAATATGATTAGTTGTAATAATTCAGTCGATTCTATTAATTTTCGAATTCCGGATAGAACCACTCGAGCTCTGCTCGAGCAACTTTTTTTTAATGAAAATAAACAATTAACTAATTAAGGACTAAACAGCTTTGTCAATGGTCTGTTGATCGTCTAAAAAATTATTAGTTCGACATTAAATTATTTTTTGTAAGTTTGGTTAATTTTACGAAAGCGATAGCTGGTTTTATCTGAAATATTAATTCTGGGTTCTGTTTTGTAATGTTTTTGTATATAGATCTCCCTTATAGTTTGGTAAATTTGTGTCTTTATTGTTAGGCCGAGAATATTTCAGTCCATATTCGTAAATGTCAGTTTAGGAATTTCTTGTATATCTCAATAGTTTTAAAAAAATCTCTTTGAGGTTAAAATTGGCATAATTATAACCGCATTTTTAAACATAGATTTTTAAATATTTCCACTAAACAGTAAGTATTATTACGCATTACGAATTATTAGCTCTTGTCTTTGTTTAGAAGTGAGTCTGTTTAATGTGTTTATTTTCTATGTTTTATATGCTAAAAAACTACTATTTGTTATGTTATTTTGCTTAAATTTTTCGCTCTTAAAGGTAATGATCGATGTTGGTAATGTAGTTCTATATTACGTATATTTATTGCTTTAAAGTTATTTGGGTTTATTGTTTTAAAGAGTGTACTTGTAAATGTGCTTATAAAAGATGTTTTTTTAGGACCGGAGGAGAAAGTGCAACCATAGATCTTTCAAGGTAGGTAAGCATAGTGGCTACTCTTTAATGTGCTTTAATACTTTGTTGAAAATGGAATGACTAGCAAATTTAAATGTACAGGGTGGCGCCTTTTCGATGGATTTTCAGGGTAAAGGGAAAACTACAAAAGAAGAGCAAATCTGATGGCACATTTACGAGTTCGATTTTCAAAACAACCGGAAGAAAAGATCCTGATTCGTTTCGGAGACACAGGGCGTTTTTTAATTTTTGGGTGATTTCAGTTAACCTCTGTACCTCGAATTTTAGTAAAGATTAAAAAAAGCAAGTTGGTGTGAATTTTTACGGAGAATCCAGTGGCGTGCTCAGTTTCTTTATCGGTAACAGTTTTAGGGATATAATGCAAATTTGTTTTTTTGTAATGGGTCACCCTGTATATACCCCTAGTATTCGTTTAAGAATAAAATTACCTTATACACACTCTATAATAATTTTCAATAAAAAATAGTTATTTGTGGAGAAAACGAAATATATGAAAAAAAATACATCAAGAACCTGAGCATAGTATCTAATAACATTTTATTATTTATTATTATTTTTTAATTTTTAGTACAATTTTTTATTATTTTATGATTCATGTATCATTTATTTATTTATCTTTTATTATTTTTTTAAACGATCCAAAGGCAACTAGCTTTTCATCTAGTCTTTTAAAAGTGTTAATGATTGGTTGCCTTCTTTCTGGATCCCTGACGAAACATATCTGTGATGCAATTTTACTTTTTTTCCCTCACTCAATATAACATTCAATAATATTACATATTTTGGTATTTTTAAACATTTTTTTCTATTTAGTTTAAATCAAAATTTAGGAATACGAAGAGCTGGCCGTATGCAATTTTTATTTCTTGCTTAAATAATATGAAAAGATGGTATTATTGCAATATGCATCATTTATTTGTATGCTAACTTGCAATCTACTAAACAAAATGCATACTTAGTTAATTGATATTAATAATGGATAAAAAACAGGCAATTACCCTATAGTTTAAACATAATATTTATTATTTTTGTAAAAAGAATCAACCTAAGAATTGATGAGTTTATTGCAATACAGATATTAATTTTATACAAGATTTGCAAAATTTAAATATTATGATGTTTTTCTTTAATTTTCTACAAATAATCATTTTTTTCTATCTTTACTAACAACCAAGATACAAGAGGTGTACTGAAATAGTCAAAAATTGAAAAACGCCCTGAATATTCAGAAACAAATCAAGATAGCAGCGATCTTTTTTCACCATTGCAGTTGTTTCGAAAGTTAAACTCGAAAACGTGCCATCAGATTTGGTATATCTCGGGTAGTTTTCCCAATACCCCGAAAATCCATTAAAAAAACAAACCTGTCCATTGGCCATAAACACCTTTAGTATTAACAAAAAAAATATATATATTTTCTAAAACATAAAAAAGTTAATATTTTTTAAAAGCTTTCAGCCAGGTGTCGCAATTAAAGTCCTTTTGACATAGTTCCACCAACCCGACAAAAACTTAATCCTTAATTTAAAATCAACATCAAAGCCATTTCGTTATTTAAAATGAATGTTATCCGATATTTCCACTAAAATCTCTTTCTTAATCCAGATTTTGGATGCAATGAAATGTATTTTTAACAATAAGGCAATCAAACTGGAATTTAATATCGCTTCGGCAAACAATAGAAGGAAAATGAAGGAAGCATTTTTTGTGTAAAAAAAGGAGATTTAGCATAAAAAAGGAAAAAACAATAAACAGCGCTAAACAAGAGCGGTGCGAAATACAGCACGCGCGGATGTGTTGGTATGTCATTGCCTCATATCTACCTTCAAAAACAGCAAGAACGATAAAAATTATGTACTTGCGCAGAATGGGCGGGTTTTGGGCGTTGGTGGAAGGCCACCCAAGTTCATATCCTGGTTAGAAGAGGTAATCCCATATTAAAACGGATAACATATCCGGTGGTGCATCGTAGGCGGGATATAGGAAATCCTATTTAATTTTTAATGGAGTCATTTATTGGCTCCCTTAATTATTTTGGAGAAAAAATATATTAAAGTTTATTGAAAAGCTTGCAAATCTACGTCCATGGTAAAAACTTTAGATTTTTATTACATGTTTGCAGTTAGATTTAAATTTAGTTACTTTATTGTCACCTATTTATGAACAACAAAAAATACCAGTAAGTTGTAAATTAAGTTGTCATTTAATTTAATGCTTTATCATTATCAAAAATCAAAATTTAAAACTAATGGTATTTATTGTTTCTTAACAAGGCGATAATAATAACATTTTAAAATATTGCTAATCCAACAGTAAAAAAATTAAAGTTTTCATGAACGTAGATTTGCATGCCCTTTAATAACCTTTTTTAGAATTTTTCTCCAAAATAATTAGGCAAGACAATAACTAATCCCATTAAAAATTACATGGGATTTCCTATATCCCGCCCGACTACTTTCAAATACATAAAATAAATGATTTTATTTTTACAAAATTTCTTTTAAAGTATTAAAAATTATAAATCTACCTTTATTTAAAAGTATAAAAAAGATCTGAAATCTATACATGACATTTTAAAGTAGGAACCAAAGAAAACAATAAAATTTCTTTTTTTTGTTTGATTGGTTTGGTACATAAATATACTACTGACTGTCTCAAAGGAGTTTTTAATGGTTTATTATGTATCCCAATACACAAATATAATATTTTCATTTTGTATTGACACTGTTAAATGGTTTTTACAGGTTTCATATTGTGCAAAACTAAAACTCCAAGATATTCCATAGCATTCCTACTCCCACGTTGATTTAAACGAAATAAGATACCTATAGTGTAAATAATTTACTTTCGTGGAACAAAATCTTAAGGAAAAATACGCTTGCCATAAAAGCTTGTTTAAAACCAACATCAAAACAGGAAAAAATCTGTATTTACTTGATAAACCCAAATTAATAAAACAAAAATTTGTTTACTTTCTTATTTATATGCTAAAATAAAAAATAGTTTTTTAATTAATTTTTAAATTATTAATAATGTAAAAATAACACTCTGGGGATTATTAAAACTTCCAGTTGGTTTCCACCCTTCAGTACTGACTATTATTCTCAACCGGTTACAGTACGATCCACATTTTACGTTACACCACTAACTATTTTTCAAATCCAGTTACAGTACGATTTACATTTTTTTATTAATCTGTGACTGTTGTGATGACGTCAAACACTTTTAACGTTTGTTACTTTTTCTTTGTTTATACTACTTTATTACTGCAGCACAACAAAAAAGTAACAATTAAAATTTATTAAACTTAAAGTCACATTACCTTCTCTGAATCATCAATTTTTTTTCTTTTTGGAAACCGAAAGGGTTCGCCAACTGACTGACCAGATCTTTATCAAATTGTGAATGGTTAGAACTAAACGTTATTACAAAAAATAAATCACATAAATCATAGTATTATTGAGGCATAAAAACTAAAATCTGGAACATACATCTTTTTCTTTTAAATTTTTTTCTCTTTTAAAAATATACTAACATACTTTTTTTAACATCCCTACAATTCAACGCTTATTTGTTTGCTAAACTCTTTAATAAAATTTTAAAATTCTTCATTTTTAGCGTAATTCCAGTGAGCACGGTTTATTAAATAAAAATCTTTTTGGTAAACAGTTATACAAAATGTTAGCCATCAAAATATACATGAAACGCGAAATATTGTTGGCCGTTTTATGATGTATACATCTGCTGAGCTGCCATGTGTTATTTCTAAAAGTTAAGTACAAGCCTTAAAGGCTTACCATAACCTGATATGTTATTTTTACAAAAAAGTATTTTTGGTTACAACTTTACATAGCAGAAGACGTTAATGTAAAATTTAATTATAATATTAAAATTGTGTACGTTTTATCTAAAATAATGTAATGATAAAATTTGATAATACAAACTTTACCTTTTAGTTGTTATCGTAAAAAATTATTATTTTTTTTTAATAAACGCAAGAAAAAGGTGTTTGATATAGTGGCATATTATTTTGCGTATACTGAATGTCCAAAAATGTATGACAAACTGCTGTTGTTTAAATAAATCGATTACGGTTAACACAGTTGTATCTTTTTTAGAATTTTTTTTTTCTTTTTTTGTGGTCAAGAAATTTAACAATCGTTTTTTTTATTTATCCAGTTGTATTTAAAATGAAAAGAGAGTAAATATATTTTTTATCATTTTGGATAAAAACTAAATTGATCCCATTACATTTCCAATATTTTTATTTTAAAAAAATATAGAAAAGAAAATAAAAGAAGTAAAAAACTGTGCTTAAGAATATATTTTGCATGAGCGAGAAAAGTTGTGGGAACACAACTCTTCAACTTTTTAAACAGTTATTTAAGCAGTCTTGGAATATACCAATATTGTGGAAGATGGGAATTTTAAATAATCACTAGTCAGATTAGTTGTGAATATAAATAGGATTTAAATCGAATGTCAAGCCAGCGAAACAATATTTTTGAATTAAACACAGATGACCTAGCAATATTTTAATATTCAAAATGTGCATCTGCGAATTTAAATGATTCGATAAAAGACAGTAAAAGACCCTGCTTTGTTTTCATTGTAAATAATAAAAATTGCTGCTTAGAAATAACATATTTTTGTATAAAAAGAAAAACCAAAAATATAAAAATAAATAAGATAAAAATCGTTATATTTAAAATGAAAAGAGAGTAAATATATTTTTTATCATTTTGGATAAAAAACTAAATTGGTCCCATTACATTTCCAATATTTTAATTTTAAAAAAATATAGAAAATAAAATAAAAGAAGTAAAAAACTCTGCTTAAGAATATATTTTGCATGAGCGAGAAAAGTTGTGGGAACATAACTCTTCAACTTTTTAAACAGTTATTTAAGCAGTCTTGGAATATACCAATATTGTGGAAGATGGGAATTTTAAATAATCACTAGTCAGATAGTTGTGAATATAAAGGATTTAAATCGAATGTTCAAAGCCCAAGCAAAAATATTTTTTTGAATTAAACACAAATGACCTAGCAATATTTTAACATTCAAACATGTGCATCTAAGAATTTAAATGATTCAATAAAAGACAGTAGAGGACCCTGTTTTGTTTTTCATTGTATATAATAAAAATTGCTGCTAAGAAATAACATTTTTTTTATAAAAAGGAAAACCAAAAATGTAAAAATAAATAAAAAAAAATCTTATTAATCGTTTGTTAAAAGTCGGACGGAAAAATGATAAATGTCGCAAAATAGGTAATTTGAGATAAGGCGTTTTATATATTTAAAAATTAATTAAAAAACTTTAAAAGAAAAAATTTTAAAAACACATAAAAATTATTAATAATTTAGTTTGAGACAAATAAAAATGAAAGATTTATTTTTAATTTGTAAAAAAACAGTGTAATGTTGGCTTTATGGAGAAACGATAAAATTTTACAGTTTGACTGGCAAAAACGTTTCGTTAAACAAAACCTTTATACCTTAATAAAACCAAAAGTAAAGTATTAAAAAGTTTTTACATCCTACCTAAATTACGTCATTTTTATTTTTCTTTAGTGGCTGCTGTTTTGCTTTTTTTTGCATTTTAGTTATTTAACTCCTTTTATGTTACCCATGTCAGTCGTTCCTTTAAAAATTGCATTACGTTTATTCGTATTATTTATCTCGAAAATAAATCACTACGTGGTAAATATTCGCCTAAACTAAAAATAATAAACACGCAGGAATCACGAGAGAGCAGGACAGGTTGACTATAAGCGCTAAAATTGAAACCTCAGCATTATACCCACTTATTCCCAGCCAGCGATTTTATATAATTTGTACCTCTAAGGGTTTTTTTTGGTATGAAGTATATCAATAAAGGAGGCTTACCGAAACCTATATTTTTTTAGTTAACTTATTTACGCCCAAAAATGGACTTTCATCGGTTTACCCACCGACTCTTAAGTGTAAAGCCGCTTATCTTCACATGATGTATTCACATCCACAGATTATATTATTTGTAAATAAAAATCACGTTAAAAGTTATACCTGCAAAAATACACAACCAAACTTATCCCTATAGTCTGGCAAATTATGTCTCAAGAGTAATGGAAAGGCGTTGTCAGAAATTCCTATAATGTCAAAATTTGAAAAAAATTCTATTCATAAAATGCGTGCCATAATTTTGTTAATATTACAATTATATACGGAGTGTTCCAAAAATGCACGACCACATTTTACTAGGTGATTTCGATTCCTAAGATACAGGGCGTTAAACTTTAAAAAAATAGGTTTATAACATTTGAGTTGGGTGAAGTTTAAAAAAAACAAATTTGGCATTTGACAATAAAAGTTACTCAAATTTACAAAAAAAAAATACAAAAAATTTGATTTTAAAAGTCCGAAAAAATCAACTTTTCTTCACAAATTCCGAAATGATAAGTTTTTTTACCACAGTGTTTCCCTTGAGGCCAATAATATCTAATCAAGGCCGCCGGCAAGAGGTGTCAGGAAGGGTCCTTCGACCCCTCCTGGGTTTTTAAAAATTACTTAATATAAAACAATTTTTGTCTAAGTCCTTAAATTTAACAATATCGCCTAGGAATTTAAATAAGCATTATTATTATTTAGTAATTAAAGTTGTGGTATTTTTGTTTTAAATTCAAAAAATTTTAGACTGGTAAATTGACTTAAACTTTTTGACCCCCTCTAAATTTGTTTCTGCGGCGGCCCTGCATCTATATATGTATTGGTGTGGGTTTTTTTTAGATAAAAAATTTTGAAAATCCCAGAGATAATTGTATAAATAATATAAATATCAAAATGGGTTAAATTAATTCTTTAAAATATATTATTTTTATGTTTAGATTACCAGATGTACAGTGCTTACCAGCACCCAATGCTCTTAACCCCTGTGAAGACATAATGGGTTTTAGATGGTTAAGAAATTCAGTTTGGTTCGTCGTCATTTTAGCTGTAGTTGGTAACCTGGCTGTAGTAGTTGTGATATGGTTTAGTAATACTGAGGTAAGAGTAAAATCGTAACACCTGTCTGTATTGTTTATAACAAAATTTAAAAAACAAAAAAGTTACTCGTCTTTAGATTTTCTTTAAAAACTTTGCATGGACCTTACGGTTAAACTTCTTTAAATAATTTTAATTGTGACTTCTTTGTTTAAAAAAAATCAACAATTTTTTTCGTTTGAGTTTTTCAATTTTTAAAATGTATTATATTCAATTTGCAGTTAAAGGGTTTTTTTAAGGAAATTAATATAGAATATTCATATAAGTTTCCAATAATGTTAGGATTAAAGAACCTAGATATAATTTAAACGATCGGATTTACTTTTTTTGTTTTTGTGTAAAAGTGTACTTAACGAAATAGAACTTCAATCTTTATTCTAAAAATTTTAAAGCTCATTGTAAAAAGATATAAAAAAGGAGTTGGACCCTTCTTAAATTATTTAAAAGTAATAATTTTCTTGTTGGTTTTTTGGAAAAAAAACTCCAAAAACATTGCTGAAAAGTAGGAAATATTGTTCCAGAAAGAGATTTGTACTTTACCATGGTTTTAAACTTGCGTGACACAAAAAAAAATTTTTTTTTTTGAAAACTAAAAAATTTCCAAGTCCAAAAAGGAAAAAAAGGGAAAAAAAAAATACAGAAAATTTTTTTTTTTTGGAAGGAAAAAAAATTTAAAAAAAAACGATTTTGCCAGCAACTCGGATCAGGATTCGATTTTCGACATCTTACTCGGGGAAAACACCCAAATTCATTTTACAATAAAGGGGTGTCCCTTTGCATAAATGCATCCCCCCAAAAATTCATAATTCTTTTAAAAATATACTAAGTCATAAAATAATGAAAATAACGTAAAAATTACTCTCCAGGGGTTTTTGAAGGCGGTGATTTCAAATTTGACATCGAAACACTCCTTACGATACCCGGGGTGGCTGCCAGGGTAATTTTTTTAAAAAAGGCCGATTACCTTTTTCGCTGATTCCAAATCTGACCTCGAAACACCTCTACGATACTCAGTAGTGGTTCCGCGGGGGTGAATTTTGGTCAAAACTATCCCTTAACGATAGGTCGCGAATCCGAGTGGTCAAAGGTACTTCTCAGGGGTTTTCGGAGGTGCTGATTCGAAATCCGCAGTTGGAACAAACTGTGTGGCTCTACGGGGCTAGATTTTGGCCAAAATGATCCCTTAACGATAGGTTACGAGAATCCGAGTCAAAGCTACTTCCCTTGGAACAACCTTACAACTTACAGGAGTGTTTCTGCGGGGGTAGATTTTGGCCTAAATCCACTCTCCCAGAGCCACCCCTGTCGGTCGTAGGTTTGTTCCAATGGTGGATTTCGAATCAGCGCCTCCGAAAACCCCCGAAAATTACCTTTGACCCGGATTCTGGCAACCTAACATTAAGGGATGATTTTGGCCTCAATTCATCCGCGTGGAGCCACCTGGACATCGTAGGGGTGTTTTGAAGTCAAATTTGGAATCAGCGCGGTGAAACCCCCCCCGGGGAGTAACTCTTTTCCGGATTCTCGCGTCCTTTCATGCAGGGGTAATTTCAGCCAATTTTGGCCAAAATTCACCTCCGCGAAGCCACTCCCGGGTATCGTAGGAGTGTTTCGATGTTAAATTTGAAATCAGCGGCCTTGAATACCCCGGGGAGTAATTTTTACGTTATTTTACATTATTTTATCGACTTAGTTTATTTTTGACAGAATTATGCAATTTCGAATGCACTTTATGCAGCCGAGAGTTACTTTGAATCGACCAACTCCCTCTCATTTGTACTATGAATTCCTGGTACTTTTTTGAGTACGATGTCGAAAACAGTATCCCGATCGGAGTTGTCTGGCAAAATCGATTAATATTTAGGTAATTTTTCTGGTCTAATATTATTAACGTAATGATAACACATATTTTTATCTGGTAGGTTGACGTATTTAATTTTTTTTCAAAGACTTAGTCAGAAAAAAATATTGTGAATTTCCTGCGAACCACAATTATAGATCGTTAGCTCATCAAAGAAAAAAGGGACCAATCGAACTCGTTATGCCCTATTAAGGGGGTTCTCTGATTTGATAGATTTAAAAAATAGATTTTTATTTTTTTTGCATAAATTATTTCCTTTTATTTCCATAATATCTTTAGAATATGGTGGTAAAGTGATTTTTCAAAATTCGAAGCCATTATAAAGATACAACAGTTAGAAGAGAGAGGTGTTTGGAGCGCTGAGCTGAGCGCTAAGAGTTCCGTCGGTTTAATACCTGAGACCCTTCTATAAAAATGTATACTTATACAAGTACAGACAAGTTTAAACAAGTTTAGAAAAAAATGGTGTAATTATTTAAGTTGTGATATTTATTTTAGTCTTGGTATCGCAGATTAATAGTAAGTTAGGATTTTTATAGTTGTAACTGTACTTGAAACTTCAAACGCTTTTTTCTCAAAACAATGTTTTTTAAACTGTCCTTTATCATATCTCGAGAACCAGAATAAATAGTAAATATTGACTATGCGCTGATCATTTAATGATAGGCTTTACAGGATAACTGCGGTTTATTGACTAGAAAATAGACCTTTAACGTCCAGAAAATAGCCATCTTGGAACTTACTTATACTAAACTTAGTATGCCATTTAATCAATATATACCGTAGAGTGGGGTTACTTTGCCACTACGGATGAACTTTGCCACTTTTTTAAATGTAATTTAGCGAAAAAAGCGGCACCATGGAGCCGCTTTATCACACTTATTGTAACTGCAACAGAGAGCGGCAAGTTCCCGCGTTGAAATTGGTAGCCAAGATATCTTGTGTGAATGATAGTTTATATTACAAAATATTTAATTTTTTGTCATCTAGAAACAGATGTAGTCTAAGGTATGTATTTTAACTTGCAGTTAATGCATCAAAACAATTTTGTGTATAGTAAGGATAATACATTTGAATGAAAGATTTATTGCCATGTTGCCAAGAGTTTCATAAGGTGAAATTATTTATGGTGGCAATGTTACCCCCATATTTCCTACAATTTGTTTTCTTTTTTATTTTCAGAAATAATGCCAAGAACATACAAGAAACCTCTTGGTTCACAGCCATATAAAGGTTATACAGAAGAACAATTAAATGAGGCCGTAAATTTAGTTCTTGTAAGTAAAATGTCGGTTAAGAAGGCATCTGAACTTACGAGAATTCCAAGGCGCACTTTAGGGAACAAAGTGAAGAAGCTTCATTCGAAAAATGTCGGAACACCGATTTACGAAAGTTTTAATAGGAGATAACCTCTCCAGCCATATCAATATAAGTGTTTTACTTTAGTGCCAAAAACATAACATAAAGTTTGTGTTTTTACCCCCTAATTCTAGCCATATTACTCAGCCATTGGACGTGAGTTTCTTCAGACCCCTGAAAATGGCCTGGCGTGAAATTCTTGTACAATATAAAATGAAAAATCCTCGTGATTCTGCGCTCAATAAATCAACATTCCCAAAACTGTTAGGTATTCTGATGGAACAAAATTAAACTCCGAGAAGAAAAAAATATTAAAAATGGTTTTCGAAAAACGGGAATATATCCGTTCAATATGCATTCTGTGTTAAAGTTATTGCCGGAAGAAAAAACTCAAAATATAAACGAGAAAATTGGAGACACTGTTGTAAATTATTTAAAAGAGCTGAGAAATCCTAGTGAGCAACGCGTACAGAAAAGGAAAAAAATGATGCACGTTGAACCGGGAAAATCCTTATCCGCCGAAGATGTCCAACAAATTTCAACTCAGAAATCTGGTAAAGAAGGCAATAAAATTTCAAAGACACCAACTGGTGATAATGGAATGAGGATTACGAACCCAAGCGATCAAGTTATACAAAGGAAATAGATCCTGTTCTTGATCCTAATGTTTTTGAAGGCGACGAAGAAGATGGAAGCCAAATGAACTATAATGTAGAAGGTAACGACGCTCTTTTAGAATTGGACTTGAATGAAAATAAGTTGGTCGAAGATAAAGAAATTGTACCACAAATAGGAAGTTTTGCCGTTGTTGCTTTTAAAACAAAAAAATCACTTCGTCATTATATTGCAAAAATTATAGGTAGAGAGGACGATTTATATGAGGCAAAGTTCCTTAGATTGAAGCAAAATAGGTTTGTGTTTCCCCAAGTTGACGATGTTTCACATGTAACAACTGAGTATATGGTACAATTACTCCCTGAACCGATCCAAACGTCATCCTCTAGAGACATTTTCACTTTTGATGTTGATTTAACGCAATTTAACTTTTTATAAGTTGCCTAATTTGTTTAAAACATGTTTATCCTCCATTTTTTAATTACTAAATATGTAAATTATATTTTTGTTTAAAATCGGAATAAAAAGTTAATCTCCACATAACTTGTTTATTTTTTTGAGACACCAAATTGTTCTTTTTGCAGGATTGGAGGGAAATGCACGTACAACAAATAAAAAGTTATAAATCCGTGACTCTTTGCCATTTACACTGGCTGGCAAAGTTTCCCCAATATGGGGGTAACTTTGCCACATTTTTAACTTTTTAAAAAATGGATTTTTAGCTATTTGTTGAAATAAACATATGTGTGGCAGAAAGTAAACTGATAAATGTGTTTCGAGATATTGATTAAAAACCTCTGAAACTATGGCAATGTTACCCCACTTTACGGTACGTAATAAATAACCTTTCAAAAACTTTGATTTAGCATACTAAGTAGGATTGTTTTAAAACTACTATTTTTAACAAAAACCAAGGACGAGCTTGGCCCTTAGGACGACAGACAGACAGACCTACACGTGTGCCAATAATTCTCCACCATGTTTTTTTTTTCATCAAATTTTGTTTGGTTTAGATGGCATACTAAGTATAATAATATGTTCCAAGGAAGCTATTATATAACTACCCGCAGTCATTCAGTAAAACCTAATATTACATGATCAGGTGATAGTCAATACTCACTATTTAAAAGGGCATACTGGGTACGATTGGTTCTTTTCTTCTCCCATGGGCTGACGGTCTATTAACTGTAAAACCAAAACAATATGTAAATACTAAAAATAAATTTAATTGAGAAAAACACGTCAAATTGCAAAATAAGGCAAAGCTGAAGTTAATTTTGTTTGTTTAGGTTATTTACCAACTAAATTATTTTAATATATACTAAAAATAATCATATTCATTTACAAACGAAAAAAATAATAATTCAAATGATGTAAAAATATTAATGTGTTGGGAACAATCTGGACATGCTTTTATATGCTATTATGTTTTTGGTTTATTGTATTTTATTTATAAAGTCATCGTTAAATTAGAGAACATTACTGATTTTATCCATAACATGTGCCATGTCTTTTATAACGTGATACAGTTACGAGGACTATTGCGATACATTAAACATTTATTGCTGTTTTTAGTGTTATATTATTAGTACACAAGATTTAAACACTATTATTTATCACGTATTTGCATACAAAAAAAGGTTATTCAAAAAAATATTGTTATACGTTGGTTTTTATTTGTATGCTTCTCATAAATATGAAGGCGATAAATAGCAAAAAGAAAAATAAAACCATTTTTTATATATTTTTTAGAATTTAACGGTGACATTAATTGCTAAAACAAATATTCTGGCTCCATTAAACCATTATGAACTATTTTTCCTTTAAACGCCATATTAGATTTAATTAGAATTATAAGTTAGTTTTACCTTTTTAGTAATGTATTGCTCATAAACAACAAACTAATATTATCAGAAAAAATAATAAAAAATTCTTTGTCAAATGTGGATGTTTAATACAATAAAAATTTAAATTAAAAAAATATTTTTTATATGAAAAAAAAATTAAACCCATGTAACCCCTTAATTGTAAGGATTTTTTCCAATTTTTTAGATCTTGCGATTGTCGAGATACAGCTGCTCCGTACCCTTATCCGGACACCCTGTATACAGGGTGTACAGTGGTGTAATAGGGTGGAAGCAATATTTTATTACAATATTTTAAACTCTAATATCGTATTAACAGTAAATGTTCTGGTAAATCATTATTGCAATATTAACAAAAAACATATTTTTCCAGATAAGTGTATCAAGATTTTTAATATGCAATCTAGCCTTCGCAGATCTGTGCATGGGATTATATCTGTTGCTCATTGCCAGCATGGACTACCATTCAGTTGGAACATATTTTAACTTTGCCTATGATTGGCAGTACGGTAAGTTATATGAAATAAATACCCAATAGTTTTATCTACCTTTCAGAAATTAACTTACCAAGAAGCAAAATAATCCGCTAGGCTGCATCTTTTTAAAATCATATGTTTTTTAAATATATTTGGCGCTTTGAGCTTATACCTACTAAAGGTAGCCTTGCTCCTCGACAGTGCTAACAAACGTGCAAAGAGGAAGCAGAAATAAAGTATAAACTTTTTTTCTCGATCACGGCGGGGAGGGGTAGGTACCCCAGCTACCAATCCAATGCATGTGGTACCCGCACCCTTCAGAAGTGTTCCTTTTTCCTCCGAACCTCCAAATCTTTAAGTTTTGTATTATTAAATTAGCTCTTGCCTCACTTAACTGGGCTTAACTCCAACGTAAACTCTGTTCACCATTATCTTCTATCTTCCGAATCCCACAAACTGTTTCTTACCGAAACCCAAATAAGTTCCAAAACATCAACCAACCACCTCCTTTTCTCAGGTTACGAACTCATTTTATCTTTTTGACCCCATTGCTCGCTCACCAATTAAATTATGGAACCTATCTACTCTCCTAGGATGATTTTAACCCCCTAGATCTCTTTGTTACTTCCACTCCCGAGCTCTACCAAGCATCAGTAACTGCTCCCTTGGTCGCTCAGATCATGGTTTGGTCACCGTATCATACTCCACACATTCTGAGGCAACTGAACGCATGCCGCCACGAACCGTCTGGCACTACAACTCGGCTGACTGGGATGGTCTGAGAGATTTTTGCACCTACCCTTGGGATTCTGCCTGCTTTTTCCCTCACGATCCTTAGCAGCTTACCGAAACAATTCATCTAGGCATTGAGATCTATATTCCCCATACCAAATAGACACCCATAACTTTAAATCACAAGCCGTGGTTTTCTCAATCCTGTGACAAAGCCAGACTATTAAAAATTCAAGCCCAGAAAAAGTTTTTCCAAAACCCTAGTTCCGAAAATCGACACGCTAGCATCGAAGCAAGAAATTAGTATAATCAAACTATCTTAGAAGACCGTTTTAACAATCGAATAAAAGATAAAGCCCTCTCTTGCTCGAATGGCAGTAATGCTTTCAGATTCTTTGCCAAAAATATTAGTCAAATCCTTTTCACAAACTTTTATCCACCACTAATCCTTGAAGATGAAATTGGTTCTACCTCTAAGGCAGAAGCCGAACAATTTGCCAAATAATTTGCTTCCAATTCTACCATTAATCCTCCTTCCAACAGTTCCCTGTTCCTCATAATTTGTATGAGAAATTCGTCATTTCTGGACAATCAAGATCGGAAAATCACGCGGGCGAAAAGCTACTTAATAATAAAAAAAATATCTTATTTTTCTTATTTGTTTTGGGCTGTGGGATAAACAATATACACAACTTGCAAGACAGACACTTTCTCGTTATTTAAAATACTTCTATTCAATGCCACCACCTATATATATTTCTTTCTTTAAGAAACCGCGCCTCCCTGTACAAGTTTATATTTATGGATGCACCTACAACACGGAAAGTAATTACCAGAGACCGTAAAAGTCACTATGATTTATTAGGGAAATAAAAAACAAAAAGTTTTACATCTGGTGCTGAGAATTTCTGTCGTCGTTGTTTAAGGCCAAATATAAATTTTTGTAAATAAACCGCACACTTTTTAATTTAAAACATAAATGTATTAACATTATGATGTACGCTAATGTTTGCGTTATAAAGTTTAAAAATAATAAAACACATTGTAGTATCATATATAAACAGATATATAATTTGTTGAAAAGAATATAAATTGTGATCGCGATCCATAGAGAAAATATTTGTATTTTTGATACCTGAAAAAAAATATTCTTTTTATAATTATCTGCATCTTCTCACAAAATATTGATGAACATTTAGGTACTTGCTGCGGGTGGCGTATTTATTACTCAGCCCCACAAAAAAAAGTTGAAGGTCCGAAAGACTTAGCCATGGTTTCTTAAGGGGATATTCTAGTGTGGAGGCATGAATTTTAGGTGATTTTTAAAGTGCCGTAAAAAAAGACAAATAATATTTTTGCGACACTTTTTTTTATGAGTTATTTATTAACATTACAAAAATACAAAGAAAAATTAAGAATTAAAAAAATATGAAAATTCAAAAAATTAGCAGCTGATAAAGTGGGGTGTCTTAAAAAATTGCCCCGTGACCATACCCACGATTCCAACCCTCCTAGAAATCTAAAAAAAAACAAAAAAGAATATCAATGTAAAGTAATGTCGCAATGTCCGGAACTACGGAAAAGTTATTTTTTTACAAAATGGCGGCTGCCTGAAAAAAAAACAATTTTTGTACTACTTTTTATGTCATTTTCAAATTTTTTAAAAATAGTTAAAATTGAAAAATTGTCTATAAAGAAGACTCTCAAAAAATTTCAAGTAAATTGGTCCATTAGAACTTGAGAAATCGTGGGTATGGTCACGGGCCAATTTTTTGAGACCCTCCTCCCACTTCATTAGCTACTGATTTTTTAAATTTTTATTTATTTTTATTTTTTATTTATTTTTTTTTTTTGTATTTTTGTAATGTTAATAAACAACTCATAAAAAAATGGATAGTAAAAATATTAATTGCCTTTTTTTACGGCACTTCAAAAATCACCTAAAATTCGTGCCTCTACACTAGAAAACCCCCTTCATGTTTTTGGGGTCGCTGAATCCGAATCCGTGGTCAGTTTAATTCCATCAGGTCAGGGTCAAGGGTACTTCAAGGTCAAATCGCAACCAAAGTTGATGGGGTTAAACTGACCACGGATTCGTATTTAGCTAACTCAAAAACATAAGTAAACACTCTTTAAATTTGGTTGCGATTAGTTTTGCAGATTTGACCTTGAAATCCCCTTGAACCTTACCTGATGGGTTCAAACTGATTCAGATTCGAATTCAGCGACCCCAAAAACATAAGATACCTTCGTGTTTTTTGTGGGGCTGTGTAATTTTGCAAATTTGACCTTGAAATATCTCGTTACCATCACCCGATGGAGTCAAACTGAATTCAGCGACCTCAAAAACATAAGTATACACTGTTTAAATTTGGGTGCGATTAATTTGGCAGGTTTGACCTTGAAATTCCCTTGATTCTGACCTTCAACCTGTACATGGGTCGCACATATAGTTTGTTTATGTGAAGAAGATTATACCGGCATCCGGAAATTACTGCTAGAAGAAACAGGAGTAGCACTAACGGCAGCGTAAAAATTTTTCTCGTTATCATCCGCTTTTTTTTTGATCAAATTTTCTACGACGGAAGTTGAACGCAACCTCCGTATCTTTTCAGTATTGATATGTTGGCTCCTGAATCCGGAAGGAAGGTCGCAGAACCCCGTCTAAAGTAGTGCCCAGTTTAGGCGTTTGCATTGAGAAGTCCAAGGAATTCGGAAACTTTTTTAAATATAGAACCAATAGTATATTTACCCACTGGTTGTGAAGTGCATTTAAAATTTCTATAAGCGATGAAAAATCAATTGTGATCGATACTAGATGGACGTGGGCTTACATATTTACGAAAAATGTCAAAAAAATGTATTCCTTGCATTTTATCCTCTGATATTGTAAATATCCTCAAAACATTGATTTTTGAATTGGAAATGCTAACTTAAATAAACGACGTAACATCCTCAATGTCTTTAATCTGTAAATAAGTCAACTCTTCTCTCCTACAGCCCCAAAAATTCCAACGATTAACATTTCTTTCTTTAATAAATAATTTTCCTCGTCAGCTTCTTAAAAGATGCAATAACATTGATTTACTGATGTCCACATTTTTATTGAGATAAATTGAAGTGCGTAACATTGAATAAATACTCCATAAAGTAGAAGGGGCACATTTTAAAGATAGCAGGGAGGCCAAAATAACTTTTTCTGAAATATTCACTAACCTTTCTTCTGGGCACCAAACATCAAATTTTTCGTAAGTTTTCTGATACAATTTTTTCGATTCTTAAGAAATTAGCGTGCTTAAAGCAGTTTCTGTTTTTTTTTGTATCGGAGTTTTCAGATTCGTTAGAATTATTTTTGTTATTCACATTAATTATAATTTTTAAATAGATGCTGAACATTTGGGGTCCTTGAATGAAATTTGAAATTTTTTGACTTCGCCATCTTAAACGATCGTAACAGGATGTCAAATTACTAAAAATAAATATAAAATCATTTTCATTGCAACTTATTAAAAAAAGAGACTATTTCAGAACCAATAAATAGGGTGTCCTATTAAAAAATGGCAATTTTATATTGTATCTCTTTTTTTTAATTAAAATCATTTTCTTAAATACTCTTTTAGATTTAACTGGAAAAATCACAAGTTTATTTTATATTTTTTTTAAATACAAGGAAAGCCAGAAATATGCCCCTTTATAAGATTTAAATAAATTGAGTCATTTAATTTTAGGAATCGGATGCCAAATAGCTGGATTCCTGACAGTATTTTCCGGACATCTGTCAATTTTTACTTTAACGATAGTAACCTTGGAGCGATGGTTCGCTATAAAATTTGCCATAGATCTCACCAAGAGAATAAGACTAAGGACTGCTGTTAAAATCATGATAGGTGGTTGGATCTATTCAATTTTAATGGCTACGTTTCCTTTACTAGGAATAAGTAACTATAGTAGTACCAGGTAAGTCAAAAGAAGTAGTACATTTAGATTAAGACACTTATTTTTTCCTAAGTTACTGATAGTTTTGGTGTGTTGCCAAATTGTACTGCTCTTTATGTTGCACGTGACAAGATTGCGTCGCGTATTTTATAAAACCAAGTTCCTCATTAACATTTTTGCTCCTTTTGCTCCATTATATTACGTGTTCTATACATGATTGGCAAGGCAAAGGTTTGCATGCCAATTTTAATACGATAGAGTTGAATATATATGGTATGGCCCCAGATTAAAAAGATTGGTTTGTATTAATTTAAGAACATCAACCCCTAAGGATTTTTTAGTAGATTAAAAAGAGAACGACAACAATATCCTCTGTTCCACTTCCAATGCGACGAAGGCGATTCGTTAGCATTTTGTTTGCTGAGGCATGCAGGGGGATACAGTACAAGCGTCCAGCTATTTTCTGCATCACTTAAAGTGATAGAAACATTGCATTATTCTGAGTGGATTACAATAACGGTATTTTTATATTTTGGAATGGCAGCAGGGCAATGCCTTCGAGAATTTATTAAAATGAGAATGCTTTTGAGTTGTCCGATAAAAAATCAACAATCTTTTAATTACTGTTGTAATAAATACAGCAGTGATTAACATGCCCGCAGAAAAACAAAAATATCGTAAAAATCTTTAAAAAATGCGACTGACAATTACTCCTTTAACGTCCGGGATGATACTGCTGAGTGCCGATTGCCCTCCGCCGAATCGACCGAATGCCCTGCTCGCCGTATTCCCCTCTTCTTGATGGGCCGGTAAAAGGGAAATCTGCCAGAGGACGTTTTTTGTCTGTCTTTATTTCGCTCAAGTCTTTGCCTATTAAACTGACATCTCCTTTTATTGCACTAAAAATCTCTGCATGCAAAAAATTGCGTGAGACCACGTGACATAAAGATCTGCTCGCTCCGCTCTTATCCGAAATTTTAATGCCTAATAAATGTGTTTTATAACAAAATTTCTTTGACATTAAGAAAGTTCCTACCGCCATATAATTAAATTAGTATTTGGTGTTAATTTCAATTAATTACTAAATAATAAAATCTGTTACTTCTGTAGGTACTGTAATAGCCAAAACTTTTAATAACCCCAATTAAAATTTTGTTTTTGGCTGAAAATTGGCTTTTTAAAGCCCGGAGTCTAGAGCGACCGATCCTCTTGCTCTTCCAGACTACCCTTAAGGCCAGCGCTGATTACACCTCAGTAATGAGAATTGTTGAGTTACACGTCAGATCAGTTAACAGTTATGGTGGTATTTTAAGATATGAGCTATCGGTCTGATAATGTTTTAATGTCTAAGGAAGACCCCATCATATTTAAGCGTCTTTGTTCCACTTTAAATCTGGAAGTACCTAAATATTTTTTTTTATTTATCATTAGATCAACATATTATACATATGTTCATTGGTATTTATAGCCACTAAATATTTTAATACTTTATTTATTTTTAGTATATGCCTGCCAATGGAGGTCAAATCCGTCTTTGATAAGGCCTATCTTTACAGTATTTTTGCAATAAACGGCTTGTCCCTTGGTCTTATCGTCTTCTGTTATGCTCAAATATATCTCAGCTTAGGGTACGAAACAAGAAGGACTAGTCACAAGGGCGAATTGACCATTGCAAAAAAGATGGCCCTTCTTATACTTATAGGTAAGTAACACACACACAAACACCACAACACTTAGCATTTCTAGGTATCATTTTATCTTTACAAATGCTAAGTGCTTAATATTAAATATTACAATTATTTTATAGGTAGCTATTAACAAAGTTTTTTTGTTCAAAATTGGTTTGGAATATTTATTTTATATATATTCCTTATATTTTTTTCCCAAAATCAAAAACTATTTTACCTAAAACTTAGAAGCGATCCATTGTAATACGACTGTCTTAATAATTTAAACAGTTTTTTAAATGCATGTAGAAAAATGCTATAGCGATATAATATAGTATGGTACGTTCCACAATAATTCGTTGATTTCTCGTTTTCGTGCTACTGTTAGTCGTAAAACTCAATATACTTTGAGTACCCGCATTTAGGTCCGGACTTAAAATTTTCATTATTTATTATTGTATTTACTTTGGTGTTGAATATAAAGCAGAGTCTTTTCGTCTTAGTTTATAAGTCGTTTTGAGTTTGTCAAGGTATTTTCGTGTGTGTTATTGAGCATCCAAAATAGCTAACCTAAACTATTAATATAAGTAGGTAATCAGAATATGTACCCTTTCAAAAGGTGCGGTGCCTACACAATAGATATTTGTCAGGCAACCTATTTATGGTCGGTATCTGCGGTTTGTAATTTAAATTTTATTGCGGTCAAGAAATCAAAGAAATATTATGAAACGTACCATACCATAATTAGACCATTTATTTGCTTTACATATATTTCAATGGTAAATTTTTTAAAAATTATATCGATAAAAAAGAATGACATTTACCGTCGTTTTATGAATGTATACCTACTCTTAACCTGCAATCTAATCTAGATATTTTTTTCTTTTTATTCTAATGATTCTAGTCAGGACATTGAAACAAAATAATTGTATTGTGTAATCAGACTTCTTAAAGGTGACAATACGTTGAAAAGTTCGTTACATACATACATAAAAGCGTAATAAAAAGAATTGTATTCTTATTTTTTAAAAAAGTTTTAAGTGTGACTTAATTTTACTTACCTAACCTTTATTATGTAACTGTATAAAAATATTTTTTATTTTTATGGTTTTTATTTGCTATTACTAATGTTGGTTTTTTTTAAATAAAAATACTATTAGGGTCAATCTCAGAATCCCAAGATTTGGTTTTCTATCCCGGGATTTTAAAACTGCATTCGGATCCCAAGAATTAAAAACCCTTATGGGAGGCAGAAAAAAATCTAATCATATTGAAAGCTACCGTTCGATTTCGAAAATAACAGTATTGTTTTTTTTTAGATTTTGCCACCTACACACCAGTAGCATTTTTTGGACTGTGTGCGTTAGTGGGATATCCATTAATAGATATAACAAAATCAAAAATTTTGTTAGTATTTTTCTATCCATTAAACGCATGCGCAAATCCATATCTATATGCTCTAATGACGGCACAATATCGAAAGGATCTCTATACGATAGTATCCAGGTAAGAACAATATTTTATAGACAATAGTTTTGTATTTAGTATTTTTTTAAATTATTAATTAATTTGTCTTGATTTAATATTACTCAGAAATATTTGTTAAAAATAAATGTCTAAAAAATATAAAATAAAAAGTTAATAAGCTTTATTCTTTATTTTTTAAAAACACAATTTTGTTTTCTACATAATCATCTACTCTGCTCTGAAACACCCTGTATATTTTATTCTAAAAAAATAGCTTATGAAATTCTCTTTTCAAAAATTTAACACATCATGGATGATATTGGTTTTCTATGCGATTTTTTAAACTTTATTACTTTAAACCACAGTAGGCTATGAAACAAAAGATTATATCCCAGAAACGAAACTATGTTGACATTCCAGTTGTTATTAACATTTAACGTCAATTTCATTGTTATATACTAACTTATGATAATGACTTATCAATACCCTCTTAATTACCAATTGTTATGAAAATGCGTATTGAGTCAAAAAATTGCAAGGTAATACCAAAAATGTATAAAATGTGCGTCGCCGAGCGGAACATAGGAAATCCCATGTAAATTTTAGGGGGGTAAATTATTGGTTCCTTACAGTTTACAAAAAATGTAGGCTAACTTTTTAAAGAGACCAATCTGACAAGCCCCGCCAAGTTTCAAAAAATTTCAATAAGCGAATCTTGAATAATTCAATTAGATGTAATTGCAAAATTACGAATTTTTTGCCACCAGCCACCAGCAAACAATTTGTTATAGGCTTTGTCAAATCTGACGTACAGCCGAATACCAGGAATGATTTTTTTTCGTTTCATCAATCCCACAACCATTACATTCAAAGTAAAAGACACGTTAACATTATTTTTTTATCAAACCTTTTATTTAATGTAACAATTAAGTTTAACTTATAACAATTATTACTATCGAACATTAAAAAAAGAATTTTATCATACTAGAATTTAATTAAACCAATGGCAGTATCTGAAATATTTTCAATTTATTTTCCCATTAAGCCTATCTGGTTCATTTCAACCATTAAACGTATTGTCAGTAAATTCGAGTCCAAAGCCATCGCAATAAATAATTGTAAATGTTTAACTCAGAAGATCAAAAATAGATCCGAAAAAAGAGAGAACTGAACTCTTCAATATTTTACTAGGTGTGAAAAATAATATGAAATAAAATACAATAACTTTTTTAAAAATAATAGAGAATTACATAAAAACATTAATTAATCAAATGTTCAAACAACCCCCATTAACAGCTAAACAATATCCCAACCGATCATAAAATTCATTTCTAACGTTGCTAAGTTAATATTGCAAAATTTTATTACATTTTAACAAAATAGCGTTTTGTAGCTGGTTTAGAATCTCAAATTTTATGCTCTTATAAATGATACTTTTTAAGTGACCCCACAGAAAGAAGTCATTCGGTGAAAGATCAGGTGCTGGCTGGCCAAAGTATCCGGTATCGTGGACCAATAATATTGCCGTTAAAAGCATTTTTCAGGTTCTCTCTAACCATACGGGCATTATGGGCGGGGCAGCCATCCATTTGGTACCAGATCATTTGATCTTCCCGAACAACTTCTTCCAAAGCGGGTCCAATTTGATTTTGAAATAAGTCCAAATAGGTTTCTGTTGTCAGGTTATAGTCCATAAAAAAGGGTCCAATGATATGGTGTCCGATAATTCCCACGAATACATTAGTTTTTTGGGGATATTGTGTCCAAGTATGAACAAAGCGATGTTTATTTTTTTGGCTCCAATACAGGCAACTCTGAACATTTTTCTCCACACTTAGTAGAATATTAAGATCTCTGTTCTCTCTTTCTTCGGCTCTACTTTCGATATCCTGAGTTGAACATTTACAATTATTTATTACGGTATCTTTGGACTCGAACTTACTGACAATACGTTTAATAGTTGAAATGGACGGAATGGGCTTGGTAGGGGAATAAACTGAAAACATTTTAAATACTGCGCTAAAACTGTTTCCCTCAAATACCACTTAATTATGAATACTTTTTCGTCGATTGAATAATTCATATTTTTTTCAAATACCGACTGTCACTAATTTATTGACACTTTTCCTCATGTCAGGGAGAATATTCATTTTACTGGTATCTGTTTGGTTTTACCTGAACCGAACATTTGGTAATCTTGCAATTACATTTAATTGAATAATTCAAGATTCGCTTATTAAAATTTTTTGAAACTTGGCACAAGGGTTGCTCAAAAAGTTATCCTACATTTTTTCTGTAAAATGTACAGGGGAGCCAATAATTGAGCCCCTTAAGTTTACATGGGATTTAATATGTTCCGCTCGACGACACACCACCCGGTATATATCGATCATTGGCAATACCCCATTTTTGCCGTCACTGACTAAACTATACCACGTCTTTCTACACTACAATTCTACTATTGTAAAACTTAAAAGGACGATAGACAAAATTATCACCATCAGTACGGCCGGTTTTCAGAATTTTAAAATGAAATAGAAATTGTGCTTATATATAGGCTAGGTTGTAAATTAATCCACCTGCCAGTGTAACACTACCTAAAATACACTGAAAGCCATCAATTCGCTTAGAAAGAACAGCGATGATCTACTTAGTGTTGCCAACCATACTGTACTGATTTTCTTTTAGAAATGTTTAAAATTACTTTTAAATTTCTTACTACTTCAAAAACATCAAAATTAGGATGCATTTTTGAAATAATTAAAATTAAGTTATATTACAAGTACTACAGCCCTTAAGTCAATTTTTTTAACACTTTGTTTTTTAAATAATATCTTTTATATCTGTCCATTTTGATCTTCCAAAATTATAAATAATAAAAAATATATTATAAGGTGCGTCATTTTAAAGCAAACCTTTGCAAAAAGCAATAAATATTAGAGCAGTTTCAACAATTTTATGATCTCTTTGTCACTTACATAAGAATAAACAAAGAAATAACATAGACATGATCTACGACTTCTAGTTAGCTAGGACTTTAATAATTTTATGTCTCTTTTTTATTGCATGTTTACTTATGGATGAAAGTTGCGTCCTCTTAATTTAGCCAAAATGCTAACAAATTTTCAACGTCAGACAACAAAAATTTTAGATAAACCAAATTCTAATATAATATTGTTGCGTACTACCTAGTATAAAAACACGAATCCTCGTTTTCCACCTTTTTTATTAGCAATCAAGTTCACAAACGTTACTATGGTAACAACTATATAACGTAACTATGCTAACGATTTAGTCGTCAATATCATCAGCTGAATCGTTTAAAAGTCGATTAAACACTGGTCCTTGTAGAGTTTCTTATCGCCTTTTATAGTAACGTGAAAAAGAATTGAATAGTCTGGAATTAGCAGGAAGAATTCTTTTAATACAGGATGGAAGAAAACTGCAAACTAGACTGCAATGGCCGTCAGAATGGGAAAGAACTGTAGGCATTCGTTTGCCTACAATAAGGACGTTACTCATAAAATTACTACTCACAATACTCTCAAATATAAATAATTACTTACAAATTAGCAACCCTGGATCTACTAGACTGAGCATTGGTTAGTGATCGGCCTATGCGTGTTCAGGTGTGGAAGCTCGTATCGATATTGTTTAATATAGAGAAAAAAAACTGGTTTTTTACGTCTTTATACCTCTATCTCGAATATCTTAGAAATATTTTATATTTTTATTGTAGGTGTGGTTTGTGTAAAGAAAAAGCTAATAAATACAGTTTCCGAGAAGATATGCCAAGGTCAAAACCCTCCCCTCTACTACCAAAACTAGAAAGCAACACAAGAACAAATCAGTGCTGCCACAACAACAACTGCAAACTAAAACAAAATGGCACGAATGGAAGTATTGCAAATACTTATGTTTAAAACTATGAAGATTCTATTTTAATGTTCAAACGTAGATCCGTTTGGTCGTTTTTACGAAAAAGATAAAGACAATTCATAAACCATGGTTTAAATGTTTAAGCTGTGCTTAAGCGAACACCCATAATTAAGTGGTTTTTGAGTTTTTTGACCGTCCTAGATATTTTGTCGAACATGACGTTTCGTCAACAGGAATAATTAACATCCTAAGATGATATGCTTAATTCGGTTGTTAGCACACTGCTGAAACCGACCATGTGATTCCACCTTTAGCTCGGGTAATAGAAGCAATTTTTTTGTGTGTTTGTAAAGAGCGATCTCCGTGTTTCGTAAAGGAAGCGACTGACTTGTAACCGAATTCACAGATTTGCTTTTTCTCCATATTTGTCAATAAAAAGCATGGTTTTCTCACGATCCTACTACATTCATCACACAAAATGCAAAATCTCAAAAAATAAATTTTATTTATATAATAAAATAAGAAAAAACGCGACTTTCCCATACGCTCGTAACGAACGAACTGATTCACTGATTGTCTAGCGCCGAACACTTCCAAGGGATTCGCGAAAGAACCGACAACCTGATGGAGCAGCCACGAACGCGAGCAGCTCGCCGCGAACGGCTCAGCTTTCTGTATTTACTGCGTGTAATGCTCGATGTGTAACATGTTAAGGCGCGTACAGACATAGAACACATCTTCGTTTCGCAACATCGAATAATATGTCGTATTATTAGTTTTTTGATACACAAAATTCGATTTTACAGTCTATATGACATTTTAACAAAAATTGTCGCGTGGGGGTTAAGAGGAGAGGGGATAGAAATTAAAAAATAAGTCTTTTTAATGGTTTTTTAATATGCAAGATTTGATTGAATAGAAGTGAAGGTCGTGGTTGAAAATTGAAAAAATCTAGTAATATGTCGTTTTAGAGGTTTTTTGGTATACAAATTTTAATTTTTCATTTGTATGTCATTTTAATAAAAAATTGGGGTGGTAGTAAAAAAAAGGAAAAATCAAGTAATATGTCTTTTTTGTTTTTTTTTTTTTGGATACGGATTTTAAAACTGTGATGTGGAAGTAATAAGTCTGTCCAGCGTTTTGTTGTCTGCTTCTGTACAAATTCGTTACTTTAAATAACAATAGCGTACTAGCAGAAATGCAAACGCGTCCTCCATGTCTGATATTTTCGACGACACTGAGGACGAACGGTGGATTACTCGTAAACCGAGCATTCAAACGCGAGTATTTGCTACGATGTGGTGATGAACTGAACGGGTTGCTGTAATGTAATGCTGGTAGCGAGCATTACATTACCACGTTCGGTTACAAGTCAGTCGCCGCCTTAAAAGTGACAACCATATTTAATTTATCTTTACTGCTTCCTTTGTTTTAATTAGGTTCGTATGTATTTATTGGATCTTACTTGCTTCCCTATAAAGTTTAGTACGATATAGTAGAACGTGAGGTTCTTCGGATGGTGAATCCAGTATTCTGTTTAGGTTGGATGTGTGTTCTGTTACGGCGAATTTTTCGATTTGGCCTAAGCACAATTAGTTTTGTATTTTTTAATCCTGGTGTTTATTAAGGACCAAAAAATGGTTCTCTTTTGTCTTTTGACCTCAAGCATTCCTTTATCTTAATTGTTAGTTATAGGTTTGTAAAATGTGTATATATTACTATGACTATTTGATTTTTTTAAACTTAAATACAATTTTAATTTTTGCTATTTAATTTGTTCATTTGTTTTCATGGTAAATCAGAATTTATTTTATGATACATGACAGGCAGGTGCAAACAAATATTTCTCTGTCAAATTTATACATCCATCGTTTATGATAATGATTTTTTTATTAAATTATTTTTTTTCACCTAAAGCCACAGGGTTTCTATATAACATAAACATTAACATCTTTAGCTACTTTGTAAAAAGTAAGTCCAATTTTACATGGTTGAAAATAGTTGTTAACAAAAATAATTTAACATTTCTAATGTGTAGATAAAAGCATAATTTTTAAGCTATTTTAGTACCAAGGTTTTAAAAATATTAATAAGTAAGCTATTTCATAAATCTTAAATTTTTAGTATTACCAAATTCGTCAAACCCTTCGATTCATTAAAGATTTTTTTAATGTTAATAATAATTATTTATTTAAGATTCGTATATAGTGTACTGGCCATTTTATTTTTAGAATATTATTAATGTTTTTCTTTTTATTTACTGTAAACAAAAATTGTTATTTTAGGTATTGACTGTAAATATGTATCAAAAATTGTTCTTTGAGTACTCGCCAGATAGGACTGCTTCGGTCCTGGTCCTAAGGTATACTTGGATCTGTAGGGAATCAATACACCCGTACCAACCTGCAGATAGCCAAAAAAAACTTTAAAAAAATCCAAAAAAACATTAAATAAAAATAAAACCAAACAACGGTTTGGTGGCAAATCTGCGGCCATTTTTAAGAAGATTAAATTAATCTGAAAAAACTACTGAAACTGTAATAATTAAAATTTAAATTAATTTTATTTGGTTATAAAAATTTAATATGACAGCTTTTGATAAGAATTTTTGACATAATGTTAATAATAATATATTAATCTGTAAGATTAAGAAGGGAGGTAAGTTAGTTGATATTAAGCCTTTCCGAAATTACTTAATTAAGTATTATTTAAGTTAACGTATATTAAGGCCACACAATTCCTTTATTTATTGATATAAATTTATTTAATTCATGTTTTCAAACTAGTTGTCTTTGCTTAAAATCTGAAAGAATTTCAGTTTATTTTGTGATTATTACCAAATGCATGTTCACAGAGTTTTAATTTGTGGAATTCTGTGTTTTTGTTTGGTGCTTTTTATGCGCGTGTCATACATTGTATGGTTTTGTTTCTATTATTTCCAATAGTGATTTTGGTTTTATAGACAGTACAAATATTCAATATTCGTTGAATTTTATTTGATAAACCAGGAATGTATGGTAAAAATAAATTTTTCCCAACCGGCGAGCACACAAAATTTTTTTGATTTAAATACTGGGTTATGATTATAAAAGCATGAAAGTATCCTAAAAAACTTACAACTTTTAGGCACCTCTGACTTTAAAAACCAATTCTTACCATATAGTTCAGTTCGTTCAATCGTCAATTTTACGATTTTATGATTGTAAAATAACACTACTTTTCAACTGAGTTTATTTTTCACCTTGACATAAATAAAAACAAGACAGTTGCGTTTGCTGGATATATCGACGCAATCTTTTCGACAAATTTTAATTTTATGTCAGTACGGACAATGTTTTCACCAGTAAACAAAAATCTTAAAACCCATCTCTTAAGCAGACATTAAATATTTTGTAGATATACAAAGCAGGTTAAAAATACGTTATTATTTATAAACATAAATATCGACATTACAGTATGAAATAACTGTAAAAGTTCATTTTCCGCACTTATAACGTAAATATCTATTAAATAATTAGAATTGTCCCAGAGTTCTTAGTAAATTTTAACAAGTAGCCCTAGTAACTGGATAAAAAAAAATATTTTTCTTTAAAAAACTGTCAAGTGCTTGTAAGGGACTTTGGTCAAAGTTTCCTTATCGACTAGTGCATTTTTCTTGAGGGAGTTGTCATTTTCTAAAGTAATCCATCGCTATCAAGAAGTAGCGATTGATGGATTTACTGTGCTGGCGATCGTCCAAAATTAAATTTATTTCTGTTAACGTTTCAAAATTTTAGAGAAAGATTTTTTAACATTTTAAATACTATTTAAATATGTGCCCTTACTTACTTAAAAAATTCATTGCAGGATAAAATGTAAATTAAATACAATGTGTCATAAAAGTGTAACTTACGAACATAAATCTTTATATAGTCTTAATACGAGGTAATTTTGTTTTACAAAAATATTGTAAATACAAAGTAACCTTATAAGAAAGGACAAAATAATATATTAGCAACAATTCGTACGTCTTAAGTCGAACGAAGATATTTAAATTTACGATTTCGTAATTTTTTAAATATAACTTATATAGGATAGCCAAAAAAGTTTAAAGCAAATGAATTTTCTTTTGAGATATAAAAAGAAAACCTCAGTTAACCAGTTGTGTATGTCAAATAACCTAAAAAAAAATTAACACTTGTTACCTGACTCCTGTTATGGTAGCAAATTTAAAAAAATGTGATATGAAATGTCAAAATATAAGTTTGGGAGTATAAAAAAAAGTAATTAAACAAAACTATATAGAATCAAGTTTTAGAATTATTCACTAAATTTTAAAGAAAAATGTTTAAGAAAAAGTAATTTTTGCGACGTACTGAATTTATAAATGATAATTTTCCTTTTTGTCTCTAGAAATCATTTCACTGTGATCTGTTTTATTTCCTGAAGATGTCAGACAATGTTATGGTTTCAATAACACTAAAATTTTAAATCTTCATTGTCTTTGTTGTTCATCTGGTACACAACGTTTCGGTTAGTATGCATCTTAAACTGTTTTCAAGTAATTGTTATGCAGTTATTACTAAAAATGAATGCGAAATCATTTTTATTGCAATGTATTTAAAAGAACGAGACACTTTTAAAAATGAACCAATAAATATTTTTATAAATAAGTTTTTCCATTAAAGAATGAAAATTATATGTTGTATCTCTTTTGCTTCAATGCAAATCATTTTCTTAGTTTTCTTTAGTATTTCACGGAGAAAAAAACACAGGATGGCTATTTCACTTTTTTTATGAAAAAAGCCGCAAAGACGATCCTGTTTAGTCTTCGTTTGATGACCAGTACAAGATTTCATGACATATTTCTGACGTCAAAATAGGTCGATTTAAAACAACATATAGTTATATCTATAATTGTCTTTTTTTAGTCAGTAGAGGGCGTTACACATTTTAAAAAATATTGATTTTTATTAAATTAAAAATTACTAATTGATGTGTTATTTTTGAATGTAAAGTCAGACACTAAAAAATGTAATTTTTTAATGTTAGAGTGGTCGGAATAAAAAAGTGAGAGTTTATAAACGTGACGTCATTAATGAACATTTAATCCAATATTTTTTTATCAACATTATGATAACCCAGATATTTTTATCCAGTACCTGGATATATTAATGACCTTTTATAATCAACTTTTTAATTTTTTTAAAGCCGTTTTTCCAGAAAAAGATATTGTCAATTCCCTGTATAAGTACATATGTATTACTGAATAAGAAAATTAAAATAGTGTTTAATTTTTTTTAAAAATGCAAATTATGACAGACATATTTTTGGGTTGTTTTACAAAATTAATTGATAACTAGGTTAGAAGACAAGAAAGTAGTGTTAAGTCGGCTTTAAGAGTACCAACATAGGCTCAGACCACAGGCTTCAAAAAAAACAATATACTGACTCCCATGAGCGCCTGCGTAATAAAAATGGTACGCACATGCGAAGCCAATCGCATTGGTATTTTTGGAAATAATTCGGTCTTGGTAGTGGCAACACTATAAACTTAATTCCATTATCAATTGTCATTTAGTTGACTTAGTCGATTTAGTTTTGTAAATGGCGATGTGATGTTTTCATCTGGTTGCCGAATTATATTTTTGCAAAAGTATACGTATTTTGATCTTTGTGAGCATCTGTGAGTTCTTTTACCTACTGTAAATAAACAATTGAGTATTAATTTTATATTATTGTAAATACTAATTTAAGCGTTTATAGAATGTAATTTGTTTATTGCGTTCCTGTTTTCCTATCAGAATTTTATCTCAGTTTTTTTGAGAAATGTATGGTTAATTGATCCCTATGGGTTGCATAGTATTCTGTTAGATAGAACATATATACTGAAAATTAGAATAAGCTATTTTTTATAAATATTTGTTTAAACGACTGTTCCTATTATTAGAGATATTTCTATAAACCATAAATAAAAATAAGGGTTAAGAATTCCAATTAACTTACTTGTTTTATTTATTTGGTGTCCCGTCCTATAAAAGTTGTAAAAAGGTGGCTAAAAAGGTAGTTAAGGAAAAATTGGAACACAGGGTAAACCGGAAAATACAGATACAAAATTTTATGTCAAAACCACCTTAGTAATATCTGAAATTGTTTCATTTAGACGGAAAAATTTTCATCACTAGAAAGCTACTCAGATTATCCATCGCAACCTTCGAGCGTATACTGCTAGAGACAGTCTTGCAACTTGGTCATGCAAACCATGTGCCTAAGAGGGAAAGAAGAATAAGAGTACAATATTTCTTTTTTGCTCTACGTGCTGAGTAGTCGGCGGGGAATGGTATATACCATGCCGACCAATTATCATGCCGAGCAGGGGATATACTTTTAAAAGAGTATAACTTTTCTCTCGCGCTCTACGTGCTGAGTAGTCGGCGTATTTTTTTGTCTACTTTAGAGGTAATACTACCTGAATGTTAAAGGAACATTTTAGTTAGGTTCAAGTAAAAATCTCGACACTTTAGATTTGAGGAAGTTAGGATGTTAGTTCAATATTTGTTACTACGTTTCTAATAAAAAGTATAGATGTAGTAAGTAGTAGAGTAGAAAGTAAAAGAAAGGATTTTTTAATAAAAATTTTGCCGGTTCTGTTGAAAGTAAAAGACGTTTAATTTTATTAAAAATAAAAATCAAAGCAGTGGCTATTTCATCACTGAATTTAGCAGAAATTATATTAAAAAACCTATTAAAAAAATCAAATTTAAAGAGGTTCTGCAGTATTGGTCATTTGAACTATCTGTCGCACTGCTTGTTTTTAAAGAAAATATATAAAATTACTTTGTTAAAGTGCCATCCTTTTTTTCATATTCTTTGCAAAGTAAATATTTTTATATATTATGTTTAATTGCTTTTAAAAGCAAAATTCCAAACAAAATTATTTATTGTCATTCAGTGGCCTTGATATGTGCTACATTGCCAAGTTTTTTCATTCTTCACTCTTTGTAAAATTTAACCCAATGTCAAGTCCATTCCTAACTTTAACAACGCGATCCTCACTCGACCGTAAATTAAATGAATGTTAAAAGCATTTGAGAAAAAATTAAAAAGATAAATTTTACTGAATTATCTTTATTATAAAGGTTAACAGGTCATTTCGGGCGATATTTTTAATGATAAAAGAAATCACTGTGATTTTAAAATTCCATCTCATAATACATTTATTTGCAAGCAAAAAATTAATGTATTTCTTGCCATTTTATGCACTAATTTTCAGTTAATTTAAGACATTTTAATTGACACTGTTTTTATTTTTAATTATGACCCCCCAAAAAAAAGGTATGTCTGCAAAATTTTGTTAGAATCAGAATTGTATGACAACTATACTAAATTTGGATAATTGATCATCGCGTTTGTTATGACTTAAGTATGCTGTTAATATAGGCCTAAGTATGCTGTTAATATAGGCTAAAACCAATTTTTATCCTTTAAAAAAATATGTTGATATGGCCCATGACGCAGCCAATCTGTCCTAATTAAAAAAATTCAACCTAAAAATTTTCATATAAAATTTATTTACTTATTTTTTAAGTCTTGCTTTCTTAATATGTTTTTTCTTTATTTTATCCTTTAAAAATTTGCCAATACGCACAACACTTACACATCTAAAGGATGCTTTTACCCAACCAATTTTTGTGCTAAATTTAAGTCAATTTGATGTTGAGTCAACAAACTCCATTTGTAATCTAGAGGCCTCCAGGCGCTGAAAAACCGAAATAAGCTGTCGAAAAATTTTAGGCTGCAGTATACAGGGTGTCTCAAATTGGTGATGCATGTATTGGGATATCAGACTATCAGAAAAAAAGTTAAATGAAAATATTTAGTCAGTTGTGTTGTTAACTTTTTTTGGTTATTAAGATACGTCCAACCGCAACGTCATTATGAAAAAAAAAATGTTTTAGTTGAGTTAAACCTTTATCAATCGTTTTGTTTCCTTAAATGAATAAGGCGAAAAACAATCAAAATTACTCACTTATTTGTACAGTAAAGTAAAATAGTAATAAATTATTAACATTATATTTGTAATAAAAATAGTAAGTTACCTTAGAAGCTATACTAAAGCGTTAAAAATAACAATCATTTTTGATAACATATTTTTGTTATTTTGAAAGACTTTGAGCAGAGCCGCGCCGACCCCCGGCAGCTCCTGTGTGCGAAGTCTATGAAGAGTCTTTTTTTGTCGCCTTATTTCGACAGGACTTTTTTCATTTTTCAAATTTTGACTGAAATATTATCCAGTTTTATAAAGTATTTTCCTAAATAGGAAAAAACGGTTCGCTTCCACTTGGCAATTACTGCGAAAAATAAAACGCGAATTAAATGTTTACATACTTTATTTGGGATATTAATTGTATAGATATTAACAAAATAGCTGATTGTTTTTTTAAAAACAGCAACAAAAGTCGATAATGTAAAAGAATATAAACATTATTATATTTTTCCCACTGTTCTTGCTTTTTGTTTAAGAAATCTTTAATATTTTCGTGTATATCTATATGGTCTAATACGGCCTCCTCTAGATATTGTTGCTAAATTTGATAACCTTTTATGGCTTATTGTTGAGCGCAGGTCATTTTTTCAAATTTAATTTAGAAAATTAATCCATTCAGTTTTATCTAATCTTAGTGAAGACTCAATCAGAATAATCACGATTTTTTTAAACAGGAATCAAATTAAATTATAAAGCTTAACTTGTATCATGTTATTATTACCCTTTTCCTTTTTTGTTTTTGCATTCCCAGCCTAACGCCTGTGTAGTGAATGTTTAGCTAACCATACCTCATTGATCATGATCATATTTCTAATGTACAATGACACAAATGTAATTTGCTTTCTTCACATTACCTAAGTAGAGATCGAACGCTGTTGGAACAAAATAGTTCATGTATTTAAATTCAATAAAGCAAAAAAATCACCTACCCAAGAACTGCTCCGCTGTACAAAATAACGCTGTAACAACTGCTGTAATAGAATAACGGGACAGTAATGTGTGCAAAAATCCTAAACCGGACTTTCTCTTTTCAATATAAAATCGTCATAAGAAAAATTAGATAAATACGCAAATTAATAATAAAAATAAAAAATATTTTCGCCAATATGAGGTGATGTTTTCGTCACCATCCTGCGTGCAGAAACAATATTTACACCGAAATTATCTGATTCCTTTCTAAAAATACTTAAAAGCTTTTAGTCCGGGAGATGAAGGTAAAAAAAATATTGTATTCATTATTTATTATATTTCGTTAGGAACATATAAGGTCTGTTTGTTATTCAGGAATAGTGTACACATTGGGCATTTCTTTTGATAAAAACTGTACCAGATGACGCGTATGTAACAGTTCAGCGCGGAATCTCTAAAGAGATTAACAAATTAGTTTAAAATATCGAAAAGAAAGAGAGGTGTGGATAAACTTTTCGAAGAACAGAACCCTCAAAAAAAGGACTGTCCCCCAAAAGAAGGGTGATTGGTCACCTTATTATTATGGCGTCAATGCGACCGCGCGATCTGGTTTATTATTTTGTTAGTAGAAAATATGGTAAAATTTTACTTTACGGACATGACGCCAATTTTCATGGATTTTTGCATACGAAGGTTTTTGGAGTGCTGAGCACGAACTTAAAATCAGTTTTTTTCCGGTAGTTTTAACCTCAAAATGGATATTTTCCATAATTCCTCCTTCTTAAAACTGTTTACCATCAAAAGGGAACATACACTGGGCAAATAAATAAATAAATCCAGTTTTTAATTTTTTTAAAACCTAACTATATGATTTAGGCAACCAGTTATACATCATATATTATGTAGTTACAACGTAAAGAAAAGTGAATTCATTTGAGATTATTTTTACCAAAAATAGACAAAAAATTATTGTAAATTTTACTATATTTGTTTAATATACGTATAAGTGTCTCAGTGTATGTTCCCATTTGACGGTAATCAGTTTCAAGAAGAGAGAATTTTGAGGTTAGTCCACTTGGAGGTCTCATAACTTAAAAACCAAAGATTGCCGGAAAAAAACTGATTTTAGATTCGTGCTCAGCGCCCCAAAAAAACCCCGTATGCAAAAATTCATGAAAATAGGCGTCATCCCCGTAAAGTAAAACTTTACCATGAATAAAATTTGAACACGAAATTTCGCAAATAGGTGATATATCCCACCTTAACGTTAATAATGTATCGAAGCTCCTCTGTTCTCTACACATTTGTTAAGTAGGCGATTGATTGGATTAGGTGATTAACGTCTTCTTGGTGTATTGTATTCCGGGCCATCTGAATTTGGTTTCGTAGAGCCTCCAATGTTTGTGGAGGGTGCGGTGAATTTTGCAAGCTTTTTCCTGTCATATCCCATACATATTCGATTGGGGAAAGGTCTGGAGATCGAGGAGGCCACTTAAGCAGATTTACACCGGACTCTTCTAAAAAGTCTAAACTAACAGGTGAGACATGAGGTCGTGCATTGTCTTGCTGAAAAAGTGCAGTCATGCTACCTCGAATGAACACTAATCGTAACCCCATACCAGAAAGTAGGAAAAGACTTCGCATAACGGTAGGGTTGCTAACAGGGCACGATAGCCTAAGAGGACACGTACACAAGATAGGCTCATACATTGGGGACCCAAGTTGCAGAATGTGCGACGAGGGGGAAGAAACAGCCTACCATATCCTGTGCGAATGTGAAGCATTGAATCACAAAAGACAGGCATTATTTGGGCAGCCGAAAATGAGCCACAGGAATATATCAACCAACCAGTCTCGGGGTTATACAAACTTGTGGAAGGAACGAGACTAATGGGAGGATTGGTATAAATGATAATGGGAGATTAGGCACAAAAAGCCCAAGAGGCTGCGCTGCCTCCGGTAGTGAATCAAGACGGCTCCCAGAGAAGAAGAAGAAGAAGAAAACCCCATACCATAACACCCACAGTGCAATGAATATGCCGCTCGATAGAAAATTGGATGCTCAGTCTTTCACCACGTCTCGTCTCTTCCTTACTCTTGCACGGCCATTATGTGTGCCCAAACAGAATCTGGACTCATCGCTGAACACGACTGAGTTTCTTTCCATATTCCATTTAAGTCTTCCCCTAGTCCATACCAATCGTTACCGACGATGCTGTGGGGTCAGATCTAGTACAAGATGGGGACGAAAAACGGTCCAAAATACCTCATTCGACGATAAATTGCTCTTATTGTTAGTGCCCTTCCGACAGCATCAAACCACTGGTTCGCAACTGCTCTTGTTGTGGAAAATTGATCTCTAAGTGTCTTGGAATCACGTTCCACAACATGTCATTACAGTAACTTCCCTTCGATTCAACCAATTAGCAATTTTTCTAAAAGAAAATCCGGCTTCACGTAACCCGATTATCGAACCTCTCATAAACTCGGAAAGTTGTGTGAAATTAGCGCGTCTGCGAACTTTAGGCATGATAATGCAATGAAACAAATAGAACCAAGCAAATCCAACACAGAAAAACCACTGAATATGTAAACAGCGTACCTATACTTCCATGATAGCAAATATCTTTACAAGTACCCTTCCAGCGCCTGGACTATTTTGTTATTGTATTAGTTATTATGAATTGTTCAAGGTCTATGCTTCGTGTGGATAAACGCATTATCGAATTTTATTTTTACTATTTGTTTATCTATCACACACTACATACGAAACTGACACACCTCCTAGCTTGTTTTTAAATAAAAACTGCGACTTGTTTTTAAATATTTTCTAAATAAAAGTCGCTTCCTTATCGATTTTGTGATCAGTTTTACCTTTCGTAAATACCTGAAAAGATAGTTGTTATTATAATATTATTAATTCATCGTTTTTTTGCTGGATCAATACGTTATCAAAGCAAAAATATGGAAAGTTTATGTCGCTGTAGACCGTGCCTATCCATAGGAAAAAGGTAAGTGTATAATTTATTATTTTTTTTTTAGTTTAATAATATTTGTGACATTCTGTTTCAAATTATAAAAAAAATATTTTTCTTATTGATCTGATGTTCAGATAACAGTGAACTGTTACTTTCCTCTTACAAATTTCTCAGATTTGTAATGGGATTGATAAAAAGAATAAAAATATTACGTATGGTACGTTTCACAATAATTCGTTGATTTCTTGACCGCGATAAAATTTAAATTACAACCCGTAGTGGAAAACATACAATAAATAGGTTGCCTGACAAATAATATCTATTGTGTAGGCTCCGCACCTTTTGAAAGGGTACAGGTCCTGATTACCTACTAATATTAATAGTTTTAGGTTGGCTATTTTGGAGCTCAATAACACACACGAAAATACCTTGACAAACTCCAAACGACTGATGAACTAAGACGAAAAGACTCTGCTTTATATTTAACACCTGCAATTTGCCCACAACCCACATAATATACCAAAAAGTAGGTACAATAATAAACAGAGAAAATTTTAAGTCCACCTTCATCGGGTACCAAATATATTGAGTTTTAGACTAACAGTAGCAGGAAAACGGAAATCAACGATATTTGGGAACTCACTGTACTGAATCTGGGAGGTTTCCTTTTTAAAACCTTATAAACTTTTAAAATAAACTAGTTTGTAACAGTTTAAGTAAGTATTGCCCAATAGTTTTTTTTGCCTTTTTGGACTTTGTTAAAATCTTTATGATATTGAAGATAAAATGGTCAAAGCCAACAAAGTCTGTACCACGTCAGATTTGTCATTCTTTCCTTATTTTTCACTAATATATTTTGGCGAAAATAACTTTATAGAAATGGTTTTACACTTAAATATTTTAAAGCGAAGTTAAACTTGAATGAAAATGTACCTTTAACGACTTTTGTTGCGAAAATGAGATCACCTTTTTTTTTTTTTCTTTCATGGGAGAAGATTCACTATTCGTTAAAAAACTCAATAAAAAAGTACTATATTTAACCAAAAGCAAATAAGGATCCCATAACTTATTTTAAAATTGTGTTGAATTTTCGGCAAATTTGCCACGTCATAAATCGTAACTTATAAACACCCGTTTTTTTTGGTTCTTGGTTAAATCACTGATTTTTGTTTTTATTTATTCTATTCCCCAGAAATCACAGTTCGAAATTTCATGTAGTATATTTTATTTTTATCTTTTGTAAATATAAAAATATAATTAACCTTGACGTCAGCGTACGACACTCTCACTGTTCCATGTTTAACGATGATTATTGCTCGGTAACTATTCCAGAAAATATGTGATAGTGATCTCGAATTTTATTTTAAGGTATCTCGCAGATTCCTCAGGCACTGAAAATTTGAAAATGAATGTGAAAACTGTGATTTTAAACCAGTGGAAACTTATTAGCCAACTGAAAATTTACTTTTCGAAGTACACAACCGATAAGACCTTTGAAAATGCATTAAACAAAGAATTTGCTCAATTTTTGCAAAAAATCGACCCGAAAACATATGGAAATGAAGTTTTTCGGTATTTTACTTCGTCGATCTCACCTGTGACTCCAACTACTGAAAAAGAACCAACCAAAGAAGAAGAAAAAAGCGGAACTTATTTTCCAAATGTGTTCGGAAACATGTTTAAGGAAGAAGTTAAGCCTGTGCCAGTTCCTAAATGGAAGGCTGCCAAACCAGTGGTTACAAAGGTAAAATATAGACTTTGTCATGCTTCTTGCGGCTGTATTGTTTAAGACAATAAATAACATTGTCGTCAAGCCATGGTACTTTAAGAAAATTAAATAATTTAAATTATATTGTTTATAGGAATCTGTGTTATCAAGAACTAGTCAAGTTTTATCATCTCTAGCCTTAGCCGAAACACAAGAAGCGAAATTGGCTAGAATTGAGGATTTAATAAGTCATTTAAAGCAGTATCCTGAAGCAAAACATGGTGCTGTAAAGGTAAATATGGATTTTTTGGGTCCGGTGTTTGGTGTCTTTTAGCTCCGTTCGATTTGAAAAAAATAAATAATACAGATAAAAAGAACACATTTTGTTTAGTAGATTTCAAAAAGAAAAAATACGAAAAAATGCATAAAATGCATTTTTGCAGAGAAAAATGAAATTAAAAGTCGAAAAAACACTGTTTTTAGGTTAAGTAAAAGGCCAGAAGGTAACAATTGCATATACGGTTTTCTGCTATTTTTGGATTTTATGAAATTTTTTTAATAAAATTACATTTACTTAAGTATCCTTTGGGATAGCAAATATATTACCGGAGAAGACAAATTGTGTTTAATTTTGCGACGTAGTTAAAAAAAAGGATTTAAATTTAGCTTTAAGGCATTATGGACTGAATCAAAATACGCAAATTACAAAAAAAAATAATTTGTTAAATAAGGTGGTAATTGTCTTGAAAGTTGCCTCCTCTCCGATTTTGACCAAATTTAGTATATGGGGGTTTTTTGGGGCCCTGATTACGAATCTGAAAAAATATTTTTTCGGCGACGTTTCGTTTTCGAGATATTCATCATCAAAGTAACCTTATTTACACTATTCCTCCTTCTTTTTGCACAGAATTCTTGATTTTTACACTACATTGGCACACAATATTCCACAAACATCTTTTAAAAAATTTGTTTTCATATTTATTTTACACCTTTTTCCATTTAATTGCAAACATCCACTTTCACGTCCCAAAGTGGCCGCAACCATGTATACACATAAGCAAATATGGCGGCTGCCTTTGGACTTTAAAGTTCGTAATTTAATGGAAAAAGGAGTAAAATAAATAAAAATACAAGGTTTTAAAAGGTGTTTATAAAGTATTGTGTGCCACTTTAGTGTAAAAATCAAGAATTGTGTACAAAAAGAAGGGGGAATATAGTGAAAATAAGGTTAGTTTGATATTCAACTTTGATGATTTATATCTCGAAAACGAAACGTTGCCGAAAAAATATTTTTTTGAGATTCGTAATTAGCCAGTAGTAACCAGAACTAGGTAATAGTTTGGAAATCGTTGGTTCTTAGTTCTGGTTAGTTTTTTCTATAAATAAAAACTTCATTTTTGGTAAATGGAAAAAAACAACCTTCAATAATACCAAATTATTAGAAAACATCTGGCAACATTACTAATTCAAGGAGGGAATCATAAACAAGACGACATCGTATCATCTCTTTTTGCCATATTACTTTAGTATATTGTATATGGGAAATAAAGAAATTATTTTTTTTTTGTGATAATGTGAGTAAAAAATTAATTTTTTCGGCCCCTTTGTGTTTTATTATGGTGTAACAAATAAGTGAAAAAAAATTATGTCAAAATATTGCTGTTTAAAAAATGGAGCTAAAGTGCACCGAAACCCCCAATTGTTTTTTGGGCAATATTGCCACATTTTTTAAAGTATAGGAACATTTTATTAAATTAGTATAAAAGGTCTAACTCATTTGCAGGATGCTTGTCGGGATTTTTATTTTTATTTTATATTGTCAATTTTAAATTTAAAAATAGTGGTTTTCACAAAAAATCTCCTTCATATTTTGAACAGCAACCATAAATGTTATAATTTCAAATTCATGAAGATTATAATAATTTGAATTGCGAACCTAGTTACAAATTTCAAATTCATAAAGATTATTCATTTTCAGGAAGGTGCCATTAGACTACTATTACGAATAAAACAAAAGGATACATCTATTAATACTCAATGTGTTTTAAATGAAGCATTTTCACTTCTTGGATATGCTTCTCCTGTTCATGGAAATGGTATTAGAATCTTGTCTATTGATGGAGGTGGAACAAGAGGTGTTCTTGTTATCGAAATGTTAAGAAAGCTCGAGGAGCTTTGTGGTAAACCTGTATATGAAATGTTTGATTTAATTTGTGGTGTTAGTACAGGTGCTATTATTGGTTCTTTAATAGGTAAGATAAAATTTAGAATTTCTGTAAGTAATAATTAACCTCTGAGTAAATTGCCAAAGTAGTAGAGTTTGTTTAATAGTTTAAAGATGTATTTTAATTTCATTTGGTCAGAATATATGTTAAATTTTTAGGTTTAAAACAACATACTTTAGATGAAGCATCTGAAGTGTATAAGAGAATTAGTTCTCAAATATTTACACAGTCTGCCATTAAAGGGACAAGTAATCTTGTATGGTCTCATTCTTACTATGATACAGAATTATGGGAGAAATTGCTTCAAGAACAATGGGATAAAACACTTATAGAGTCTACTAGAAATATAAAATGTCCAAAAGTAAGTATTTCGTAATATTTTTTAAGATTTTGAAAATAATTTTAATTTATTTACAGTAAACAATGTATTAAACTTATTAGAAAACTATTTTTAATGTGATTGGATGAAGAAAAATAAAATTAAAGTAATTTTACATATTCAATAAAAAATGACAAAAAAGAGTTGTAATGGAAACTAAACTATCTTCTTATGTATTCTTTATTTTTATATTTTTTAGTATTGTGCTGTATCTGCTGTAGTAAACCACTCAAGATTAGCTGCCTATGTATTCAGGAACTATTCTTTACCATGTGCAGTACAATCACAATATTTGGGGGGGCATAATCATCAAGTGTGGGAAGCTGTAAGGGCATCAGCAGCTGCGCCTACTTACTTTGAGGAGTTTAAAATAGATAACATGATTCACCAGGTTAGTATACAGTGCAGGCTATCAAATTTACTTTTGTAAAAAAAGTAGTTCTACCAGTGATAAAAAATTACACAGGTCCACAAAAAAAGTGGTGTGTGCTGGGTATCCGACTAAGGTTTTCTGGCGTATTTTTTTTCTGCTGGACACGAATCTAAAGTCAAAATTAGGGGTTAAACAGCAAGAAATCGAGAAAAACCCAAAAAACTGATATGGCACATTTACCGGCAGAAACTATAACTATATAAACTATAAGAGATACAAAAAATATCATAAAACAAAAAATAGAGCTTTTTAAATTGCCTATAAAAAAGTTATATAAACATTTTTGATAGGATAAATAATAAAGGAAATATTGACGTTTTAAATTTAAAAAAAAAATCGTTAATATCTGAAATTACGCTTTTTCTCGATTTTTTGCTATTTGACCTCCAATATTGACTTAGGATTCTTGTTCAGCAGAAAAGAATACGCCAGAAAATCTTAGTCCGACACCCAGCACACACCACTTTTTTGTGGACCTGTATTATTACCCCACCAAAAATTTGTATCGTTTGGAAAAATGATGAAAATCTTTAATTATTGAGAAAAATAAATACATAAGCAAAAATTAATTTAATATGCGTCAGATTTAAACAAAAATGTACAAGGAGCTGAAAAAATATGAAAATATTTAAAATTTTATATCAAAATTTTAATTTAGTCAAAGTCAAATATTCTTTATTGTTATAAGAAAAAAAAATCTCGTTAACAAAGATTATAAAATTCAACACTAAAAGACAATCAGTAATATCAAAGTAAAAATACATTTAAGACAAAATTAAAAAATTTTCTATATACATACTGTATTTATTTACACCCCTAAAAATCTTATGTTCGCTCTGAGGCTTCCATGAGGCTAACTGCCATAATTAGATATAGTATGTTATTGTTAATAAAGAATCCGATAATCCCATTTTATTTAGTCCAAGGCGATGAGGGACCAAACAAATAGAGAAACAACATTCACAAATTAAAACTTTTAATCAACATTAGTAATGTTGCAAAACATAAAACAGCACACTAACAGGAAAACAAAACATTAGCGTCAATTCAAATTAAAAAAAAAAAACAGAAAAAATGCATGCATAAAACAAACTGTCAGTTAAACACAATTAAAAGGTATCAGTGTAGTACTCCTGCAAGTTGTAGTATGCTTCATAGACCAGTAGGCTTTTTACTTTACTTTTAAATAATCTTAAGGATGTAGTAGTTCGCAGAGAGTGAGGGAGGTGATTGTAAATCTTCTTACTTTCATAAAATATAGAATTTTTCGTAAGGGTACTTTTCAGAATGGGAGTGCTAGGTTATGATTTTGCCTAGTGTTGTAGATTGCCTCATTATGCGTACTGGAATATTTTTTGTGCACAAGAAATAAAGGCTCTACAATGAATAGACACGGCAATGTAAGAATTTTATTTCTGATAAAAAGAGGTTTACAGTGCTCTCGAGATTTTACCTTACACATATATCGGATAGCTCTCTTTTGTAAAATAAAAACAGAATTAAAGAGATGTTGACTGCAATATCCCCAGAAAGCAATTCCATAAGTTAAGTGTGATTCCACAAATGAAAAATAAATAAAATAGCTACTGAAAATCTGAATGATTATTTCTCATATGAACTATTCTTACTACACAAAAAAGACCTTTAAACATATTCTTTGGATTACTTTTCAGAAGGGTCCCTTTGGTTTAGGATCCAAGGTATAGGCTCATGTGTGCATCTCTGTCGATTGCCCCATTCCAACTTGCATCTAAAAAAAATCCTAAAAATCGAAAAACCTATGAACGTCTCTTTGACAATTTAATAAACATTTTCAAGATATAGAAAAAACTTTAAGTTGTTTAAAAAATTTAATTAAAATGTATATAATTTTAATTTTGCTTTGAAAATTTATATAATATATATCCCAAAAAATAAGAATGGTGGTGAGTGAGCAGTAATATTTATTTTTAAATATCTGAAGTGACAAAGAAATATTTTAAGCATTTTTGTTTTTTTCCCACCATATTTCATATGGAAAAAAATGACTTCAGAGCATTTTTTTGTGAGCTGATTTTTACCAGGGTAAATTTTCAGAAAAGTAATAAAAAATTCACAGTGCAGATGTTTTTATCTACATACCTGCGTCATTCTTAATATATTGTATTATTTTTAGGATGGTGGTATTTTGGTAAACAATCCAACAGCTGTGGCCATTCATGAAGCCAAATTATTATGGCCTACGACCCCCATTGAATGTGTAGTTTCTTTTGGAACAGGAAGAACTGTGCCCAATCCCATTGAAACAACAATTACCTCAAATGGCAACACTTCATGGAAACACAAATTCTTTGCCATTTTAGACAGTGCTACAGATACTGAAGGTAATAAATCAAATAAATTAAGGAGAAACTAAGAATTTATGTATTTTTGAAGAAGTTATGTTTAAATTCATGCTACCATACTTTCTTTTCATGTGATTTTTAAATTAATTTCCACAAAAATACTTTTTATGGTAAACATAATATGGCTTAAGTTATCCCAATCAGCTAAACAAAAACGGTAATTGTTTAGAATCGCGGCCCCATCTATTTTTGGCTATAAAAAATCGAAAAAAAGGTTCTTCAAAAATAAATAAAATTCAAAAATGCCAATTTTATGATAATATATTTTTTTAAATCCAAAAGTTTATATTTTTGAAAGAAAAATATTAAAATTATTTGTCGTGGAATATATGTAGAATATGAAATGAAATAAATTATAAATTGCTAAACTTAAATGGATGCATTTTAGTAGACAAAAAACTTGAAAAATACCATTTTTTTCTTAAAAATAAAAAGTAACACCGAAATTTTGGATTTTTCTTTAAAGATTTGTAAATGCGCCGTTAAATAGAATAATACAAAAAAAACATGGTCGATATCTTTATTTTTTGATTTTTTATAGCCAAAAATAGGTGGGGCTGCGATTCTAAACAGTTACCAAAAAAAAAAAAAAAACTACAACCACTGTCAACTGAATCTTTAAAATTTACTATTTCTGGGTTTTTAATGTTTTTTTACTCACTGTTAGGGATTTTTCTGGTAGCCCTCCAGGGAAAAATTGGCCTTTTAAAAGAAAATCTCTGTTTGTATTTTTTTCGTCAAATTCAAAATCTATGTTTTTCTAAAAATCATAACCAGTTAAAATTTTTTATTCAACAATTTTGTTATGCAAATAGTTCAGATTCCCCTAATTTAAAAAAACATGCAGATCTCTTTGCAAAATTTGGGATTTGGCGATAAAATTAGATCAAATTTACGAAAAAAATACAAGTAGAAGAAGGCTACCAAAAAAATCAACTTTTTTGGCAAACTCTAATATGGAAATTTTCTTTACCAAAGTGTTTCCAAGGACAATGTCATCTGGTATATACGGGGTTCCCCACAATAGACTACCTATTTTGATATTGAAATAAATTCTATATGAGAAAAGTCAGTACGTTTTTTTTTATATTATTATCTTCTATGGCCTTTGGGATTTGAATCAACATATTTTTAATCGAGTAGGCACTTTCAAAACAAAAATTGGAAATTTAACAGTGAAAACATAAAGAGTAACTTAATAGAAGAAGATGAAGCGACAGTACTCTAAAAGAGTTCTGCGAGAAGTGTTTAATGGCTGGCTTATTTCACTATTTGGGGATTTAAATTGGCTTTTAAGGTCCCCGGACTTAACTGCACCAGAGTTTTTTCTAAGCGGCTATTTAAAGTCAAAGGTTTTTTGCAACTCCTCCAGAAAACATCCAAGATCTTATCCGAATTCCTGAAGAGGTCCGGTGAATAGATCAGGTTTTCCTTTATTGTGTCATGAATCATTTCTTGTCAAATTTTGAAAAGTGCAATAAATTTAATGGCACTTACTTAAAAGACATAATTTTTAAAAGTTTGGATAATTTAAAGTTTTAACAATTTATGACAAATTAAAAAGGGGATTTTTTGAAAACCCTGATTTGGTGCGGGTCCCAGTTTTCCCCTTTCCCGAAAAAAATTTTTAAAATCCGGACCCCCTATTTTTTTTGATAACCAAGAAAAAACAATTTTATTTCGCATTTTTAATAAGCCTTTAAGTCAAGGTTTTCAACTTCAAATCCAAGATTATTTCCTGAAGAGGTCCGGTGAATAGATAAGGTTTTCCTTATCGTGTCATATCATTTTCTTCAAATTGATGAAAATGCAATAAATTTAATGGCACTTACTAAAGAAATACTGGATATGTTTTAACCAAAGTTAATTGGAAAAAGTTTACAGTTTTAACAATTTACTGAGCAATTAAAATGGTAGTCTTTTATGAAGAACCCTGTATTTGGTGCGGGTCCCATGTTCTTCTAGATAAAAAATTTTGAAAATCCTGGACCTACCTATTATTTTTAAGTGATATTACTTTAAGAAAAGGGTTGACAGGACTAAAGATTGATATTTCATGCGATATTTTAATAATTTTGCTCTACAGTGTATTTTGTATTTGGAAATTAAGTTTTGAGAAACATCTTTTTAAATATATTTTTTCTAGGAGTCCATACGATGCTCTCAGACTTGATGCCCGAAGGTGTTTCTATAGATTTAATCCCTATCTGACCGAAATGCTGGATATGACCGAAATTAACCCTGCGAACTTGACCAGTTAAAAAGAGATGCCATTATGTATTTGAAAAACGAGGATAAATTTGCGTGTGCTGCTAAAAATTGGAAAAGAAAACCTAGTTAATAAATGTGTAGACTGGTTAATTTACAAAAGCAGATTTATACATAATCAGTTTTTTAATTTTTATAATCTATACGTCTTACATAACAGAATGAAAATGTTTTCATGGACAGTGGGTAATTAGGTACAAGTAACCAAATCTACCAAAATAAAATACCTGTGATTAGTTTATAGTTGTCTATGTTTTATATAAATTTTATATTAAATAGGCGCAAACATTTTACATGTTGACTTGTTATATTTGTAAATAAAATATATTTTACAATGTTTTTTTAAGTTAAGGAATGTGTTTTATTTCCATTACTACATAATAATGTTTGTAAGAAGAAGTCACCCTGACATTTGACAACACCCATACAAGACTGGTTCTTGAATAAAGGGTGATTCGAAACTGATTCCTTAAAATTAAGGTTACTCGATGGTACGAAAAGCAAAATAACATTTTATAAAAGATAAAAACATTTTTATAATTATATTTTTGGCGCACCTGTGTAATTCAATAAATAACGAGGTAGGGTTGCCAACTTTGTCACAAGTTTAAGAGGAACACAAAAAATTTTTTTTTTAAAAAGCTTTTTTAAATTTTTGAAAAATTTAAAATATTTTTACTTAAAAATTTTTTTCTTTTAATTAAAAATTAAATTTTTTTTAATAACCTAACTATTGTGCAAAATAAAACAATAGAGTAAAAAGATAGGAGAAAAAAAATTAAAAATGTTTTCGATAAATTAACAGAAACATGTATTCTTGGCTAGAAAAAAAATAATTTAAACTTACAAAACGAAAAAAAAACATAGTTAGAGTTTTTTAACAATTAAAAACAATACCCAATTATAAATTTCGTAAGTTTGCAATTTTGTAAATTGCTATTGTTGCTAACTTTTTTTTTGGAATTAAAAAAATAAAATGTAGAAAACTTACTTAAATACAACATTAATAAATTATTTTATTTTAATAACCCAATCACTATGCAAAATAAAACAATAGAATGAAAAGAGAAAAAATTAAAAATGTTTTCTATAAATTAGAAATATGTACTCTTGACTAGAAAAAATAATAATTTAAACCCATAAAACATAATTAAAGAGTTTTCGAGAAATTAAGAGAAATATATATAAAAAAACCAATACTTTAAAATTTTAAAACGAAAACAACATACTTAAACTTCAAAGGTTTTCTAGAAATTAACAGAAAATGTATTTTTGGATAAAAAAATACATTTTAATAACTGAAAAAATTACTTGTATTTCTTGAATGTTCATTAACGAAAAAATACGTTCGGGAAATGTAGAAGTCAAAGGATCGCTTAGAGAAAAAAAATACAAATAAATTTTCAAAACCTATTATATTCTGAAAGATAAATGACCATTTTTGGCTAGTTGTGTAAGAATGCCAAATATTTGTTTTAAAAATAGGTTTTTTAACTAAGATAATTTCGTCAAATAATTTGTCTAGGTCAATTGCATCTTGTAAATTTAATTCATCTATTAAATTGATAAAAAAATTATAAGAAGGCATCTTTTCTGACTCGGGTTCTAAAGAGAGATTTCTCAACTTAACTAATATCCTATTAATGGTATAATCAAAGTTTTTTCATCTTGATTTAAATAACGATTATTTATGTTCCTAACTTTAAAACCAAGAAATAACCAATAAACCTTTCATTTTTTCTAGACTTAATTTTAAGCAAAAATTATAAGGACCATTTTTGTAGACTACAAGGCAAAATTCATTTTTTTGTCTAAACAAAAATTCTTCAATTCGCATATTTTGGCAGATACTAGCAGAAAACCCATTTTTCGGGCCTTGAGGGGCCATTTTCAGCCCTTTCCTACCTGTTAATGATGATAAACTTTTTTTCGTTTGAAAGCATCCCCAAGGAACTAAAAATTGCCTCACAAGGGGAAACTACCAATTTATTTACAGCTTTGTCTCTTGAATCAATGGTCTATTATTGAGAATTGGGCAATTTCGTGTGGGGTCGGGATGTAGATAGCTTAGAATTAGTTTATTATTTTAAATGGGCCGATCCCGGCGGTACTGCAATACCGGGCCAACCCGCGATAGAGGTGGAGCAAGCCCCTAACCTCCATCAGTTTCCAAAAATCAGTTTAATATACTGGCTCCGCATGCGGAGCGTATCAGATATTAAGCTGATAAGAACAGATTGATACGTTTATTCAAATCAATTTAAAAAATACAAGGTGACCATAATCGACATTTGTATCCCCTTCGAGAATGGTCTGGAATCAGTGTACCAACTCTAAATTTTAAAATTCACCTGCCCTCAGTCTACCTGTCTACCAACCTAAGCCTCAATTCTACCTCTTTTTGCATTGATAATTGAGGAATTCTACCCTGTAAATATAAAGAAAACTGTAATTCTGATTCATAGTTCAGTGAGGGGCGTGAAGATGGAGTCAAGGACCCCAGAACAGAACCCTTGGAATCTTGGAATAAAATACGTTGCATACGTTGCATTTCGCGCTATTTTACTCAACGCGATGAAAAGCGATTAGCTGTTGCATAGTTGCATGAAACCTGTTTGTTACATGACATCAAAATATTGAATTAAATTTGTTGTAGTGATTGTGATTTTATTTGTTTTTGTCTAGTTTTGTTAGTTATTATGGATTCTGATAGCAGCGATGCACATGATAGTGGCGGAGAAGGTACGCGGAGTCAAAGGTCAGAAACTTCGCCACGAAAGGTCAGAATAATGCACTATGATCAATTTGATGATTTATTACAAAGAACAATGGGCAGCCTAGTCCAGATCATTTAAAACTTTTTAACAAAAACATGTATAAACATAAACAATAAATCATTGTAAAACAGTTTTTATGTATTTTTAATTTAAAAAACCTACTCAATTAGGGTGGTAGATCTACCGATTTTTCATTTTGGATTCTACCAATTTCTACCGATTTTTGGCACATATTCTACTACTTTTCTAAAATTAGGGTTGGCAACACTGTCTGGAATCACTGCAGCGAGCAAGGCAGCTGAAGATAGAAAAATATACACCACTGTGACCACTGGCTGCCTAATTGGAAGGGGGGGGCACCGTCGACGCCCTTTTTTGGGTAGGGACTCTTTATCATGGGACCAGAACAAAGAGGCAGCCACGGAAAAAAAGGAGGCAGCCCTGCGTCGTGCGTCACTTTGATCTTAGCCAAAAGGTCGAGAAGCGATACTGATTATTTAAAAGCTATAGAACTTAAAACACTTTTTTTATTTACATCCGGTAAAACATTACTCTAAGCGCCATCTATGCGGAACCGTTAAAATTCATTAAAAGTGACATTAACTGTGTGATCAAACGCGTTTCGTTTTTTTGATAGTGATATTATGTGGCATTTAAAAGGAGTTTTTTTTTATTTTAAACATAAAAAACTCCAGGATTTACCCGGGATGTTCTGGATTACAGTAATCCGGTTTAAAATTATTAAGTTGAAATAACCTGGAATATACCCGTAGCTTTAAATTTTAAACTCTTAAAATTACTTACAATTATAGTTATTTGAATTTTTTAGTCCTGAAATAACGCTTATTTTCTTCGTTTACTTTTCAATATGCTATATCTCTCCTTTTCTAAGGTCTTATAACTGCAAAGAAAGTGCTTATCGAGTGACCATCTACAGAGAAAATTTTAAATGACGCATTGAGCAAAACGAATCAAACGGATGCTTTTAGCGGTACCTAACGTTAGCTTTTCTTATTGAGATCACATATGTTGTAGAAGACTTTTAACAGTTACTCGCAACTTATAAGCATACGTAACAGGGAGCGCTGGTGTGCTCGTGTTTCTAATTTACGTCTTTTGTATAGTAACCGTTACAAATAAATAATTAATTTTAAAGTAAAGTAGATTGTAGATTAAAGACACTTTTTATTACACTGGCATATTTTGATTTTAGTACAAAGACATACAACAACTGCTTTAAATACAAAAAAAGCAGCTATTTACTTAACCCTGACTTATAATGTTTCTAATCACAAAACACAAAAAAAATAATTGGTTGGCGGTTATGAGTTTTGGCAAAGGTTTTGGACATCTAGTCCACATGGACTTTAAAATTTACCGACAAACCTCATACCTTTGAAAATGGATACAATTTTTTTAGGGTCTGATTAAAATAAATATAAAATTTTTCTTTATTCTGAGGAAAAGCTTAATTAAACATTTTTATCGTAGACGTATTTAAATTAAACATACGAACACACCAGCGCTCTCTGTTACGTATGCTTTTAAGTTGCGAATAACTGTTAAAAGTCTGCTACAATGTGATCTCAATTAGAAAAGCTAACGTTAGGTAGCGCCAAAAGAATCAATTTGATTCGTTTTGCTCAATGCGTCATTTAAAATATTTATCTGTAAATGGTCACTGGATAAGCACTTTCTTTGCGGTTATACGGCCTTAGAAAAGGAGAGATATAGCAAATCGAAAAGTAAACAAAGAAAATAAGCGTTATTTCAGGACTAAAAAACCCAAATGACTATAATTGGAAGTAATTTTAAGAGTTTTAAATTTAAAGTATATTCCGGGTTAATTCAACTTAATAATTTAAAACCGGATTACTGTAATCCAGAACATCCCGGGTAATTCCTGATAAAACCTGGAGTTTTTATGTTTAAACTAAAAAAAAATCTTTTAAAGCCACATAATAGCTGTTTTCGGGTTCGGTAAATTACTATTCTAGAACCGTCCGGCGCTTGCGCAGTTCAAAATTCCCCTGTTCGTTTTTTAAAGAACGCAAGCGCCGGACGGTTCTAGAACAGTAATTTTCAAACCCGAAAGCACCTAATATCACCACAGATCACTATCAAAAAAACGAAACTCGTTTGATGACGCAGCTAATGTCGCGTTTAAAGAGTTGTAACGGTTTCGCATAGATGGCGCTTAGAGTAATGTTTTACCGGATGTAAATAAAAAAAGTGTTTTAAGTTCTATAGCTTTTAAATAACCAGTATCGCTTCTCGGCCTTTTGGCTAAGATCAAAGTCTATGATATTTTATCTTATCTTAATGTATAACCCTAGTAGAGGTGGGAAATACTGTTACTCTAGTGAAGCGCGACATTTGATACCGCGACAGAAAAATACCGCGACAAAATAACTGCTACTTTGGAGCGACTCGTACGACTATTTACCGAACACAAATTTTTGCATTTAACTTTTGTGGGGAAAATATGCGACATTTGATACCACGACAAAATAACTGCTACTTTGGAGCGACTTGTATACTTGAAGTTTTTTCTTAAATAAAAATAATAAATAAATGAAAAATTTTATATTTAATGATGTAAAAATGAACCCTGAAACATTAGGAACCAATACATTTTAATAATTGTAAAAAATAATACTAATAAATACAAAGCAAAAGTTAAAACCCGATCACCTCTACCGTTCCGTAAGAACAAATGTTGTAACGGTTGCAACTTCGTTCCTTGCGAAAGAATGTTTTCAAAATCTGGGCAGACTTTCAGAACGCAGGAACAGACTTAGCTCCCAAAAAAGTTAAAAAACTACTTTTTTTAAATTCCTTCCAAAAATTAGTTCCTAATATCAATCTCCTTTTTAAATGTTTAAAATTATATGTCTACGAGGTAGCTTATTTAATATAATAGACTTAACTTTATTGTTTTACCAAAAAATAATAAAAATATATTAAAAATACAAAAAATTTATATTTAAAATGGTAAAAATAAATTTTTATAGTACAAATTATACATTAACAATCAAGACATTAATATTTATTAATTTAATCTACAAATACCGATAACAAACACATTTTTTACTTATAATGATAGAAACATACATAATTCTAACGTTTACTAAACCAAAAATATATAATTAAAGTAATAAACCAAATATAAGAACAATAAGAGTACAATCCAGACCGTGATTATTACCATTTCTGATATCGCGACTCGCGACAAAATAAATACCGCGATTTCGTAGTGCCTAAAAAGAGGCCGGAACGCGATCGCGATACAGCGCGTGTACAGTGCCAGAGCCCCTTTTCCCCGTGGCTGACGCGAATATCTCACCACTCGGGGACGCACCCGGTTTCAGTCGGACCCGGTCCCCTTTTTTTTCGTTTTTCACAATTCGTTCTTCTCGCTTTTTCTCTTCTCCGCTTTCGACTTCATCCGATTTGTCGATTCTGTGATCCGATTGCCAGTAACCGCTTATTTTAAAAAGGTGTGGAGGGGGGCACGAGGTAAAAAATACCGCTCCAAAGTAGCAGTTCCACAAACCCCGACCCACCACAAACCCCCTTACAAATAAGCTTTTTTTGGGGAGTCTGCTATAGATAACCAGGAATGCTTTTTTTTTTTCTTTTTTCTCTCTCTTTAGCAACTACTTAAAAAAAAAATGAAAATGTTCTTCTCAGAACAAGGTAGTCGAGATAATATTGTAATCGACATAGCAGGGGGAAAAAAAAACCTTTTTTGTAAGACTTTGTATTTTTTAAATTGATTTAAATAAACGTATCAATTTTTTTATCAGCTTAATATCTGATACGCTCCGCATGGAACATATTAAACTTTTTTTGGAAAACTGATGGAGGTTAGGGGCTTGCTCCACCTCTATCGCGGGTTGGCCCGGTATTGCAGTACCGCCGGGATCGGCCCATTTAAAATAATTAAACATAATAATCATCACAATTTTTTCTTTATTGAACTTTTCTAAATAACCAGTCTTGTATATTATGCAATAATTTCTGTAGGGACTGGGACGAAAGCACCCGTTTAGCTTAAAACTGTTAATGTAGTCTTAACTTTTTGTAAATAAACAGCAAGTTCTTAAGCTTAATTGGTTAGTTCTGGTTATAAACACGATTGGCAAGGTAAAAGCTTGCATGCCATCATGCCAAAATTAATGCAATAGAGTAGGAAAACATATGGAATGGCCCCAAATTTTAATAAGCGGCGAAACAGGTACGCTGTAAGAGAGAGATAGCAACGGCGATGACTGTTACTTTCTCTTTTTAATACGACCACGTTTTCAGGGCTTTGCTTTATTCCTCCAGGTTAGTATATGCTCAAAGACCTTTTAATTTGGTACGTTCGAGATACCTTACTACTTTAAAGAATGTGTTTGTCATTCAGAAATAGTTTTTACTATTTTACACTTTTTCTACACAAACCCCACACACCTACTCCTAAAATACACCATCGATAAAAGTACTTACTTAAAAAAGGTGTATAATAGTCATTGAAATATATCGTGTTTGTCACATACATTTCAATGAAAATAGTGTACACCAGAGTCTATTAACTTTAGATTAATCTGATTAATAAACTCTGGTGTACAGTTCCAAATTTTACCTCCGATCAGTGAAGTGCTCGCGATAAAAAAACTACATAGTTTTTTGGGGGAAGGGGCGAAGGAGCTGTATCAACGGTTTTTTCCATGGGGGGTAAAAAAATCAAGCCAAACGATGGAGTCCTTCTTCTGGGGCTAAGCGCCGTGAGCGATGATTCCTATATCTGTTTCTTTGGGGGGGCCCCCGCACGAGGGATTTTCCTAATGGCGGGGGGAAGGTTGCGCGCTAAAAGGGGAAAGGCAGTACGGGGCAGAAAACGGTTATGCGCGATACCGGTAGCAGTCACCTGGGGGGAACAACATTGTTTGTGCATTTCATGACATTTGACATTGAAAAACTTATGATTTTGTGTAAGTTTTTGAAAAGTTCGGTATTTTTGGGGCTACAGAGCCCGACTATCCAAAAATTTACGTACAAAAACCGGGGGGAAACCCCCTTGATAACAACGTGCGTCTGGAAAGGGGGGGCTGGTTTTAAGGGGCCCCCGACGGAGACCAAAAAAAAAGAAAGCAAAGCAAAAAAAACTCTGCTGTACACTATTTCTGAATAACAGACAGACCTGTTGACATCTGTGGGTTCCAGTCCCAAACAAAAATCGGAGTTAACAGCTGATAGTGACGTTTATTTGTTTACAAATTTGACCAAAGAATCCATAATTTGTGATACTAATTAATTGTTACGATTAATAATAAAATAAATATTTGTCTTGTGCATTTATCTATGTGCATTACATAGGTAATACTTTAAGATGCAAAGAAATTAATTACTGAGCATAAATGTCGTGCTAAATAAAAAATATAAAATATTTTCTCCAGAATCCGAAGAAAATAATGCATAAACCCAATAATTTTGTAGGGTAATACGTTTATATTATTACTATAAGTGCTTTATGAGTGAGAGAAATGGCATTTAATTTAATGCCTTTTTATATCCCCTATTTTTTTAATTAGATCGTATTTTCTCTAGGTTTTTAGGTCTGTATAATAAAAGAAAAATAGGTGTATTATGTACTAAGTTGCTAGTGTAAACTTCTTTTACTATTAACAATGGTCTTTCATACTTTTGCAAATTATCTTGTTAATGGAATAAAAAAATGTTAAAGAAAGTGTATAGTCTTGTGTACAATTGGATTTTAAAGGTGTGGTAAGGAAAAACCATAGCCAGCAAGTTATGTTGAGCAGGCAGCATGACACTGACGCGTATTCAGAGTTACTAAACAGAGTCACACACACACAAAGCAGCAAGTCGAATAGGATCTTAAAAGTACAGGGTTTTTGCACTTTATTGATAAAGAATACCAACATTTTTTATTCTATAATAATACTACCGTTTTACAAACCCGTTTTTTGGTATTTTGTTTTAAAAATAAAGTCTTGTAAGGGATTGCTCTTAAAGGTAACTCATAAGTTTGTCACTGTTTTGAAAGAGATAGAGAAAAGGAGTGTCAAAAAATTTGCTTACAGAATCGGGCCCCAGATCTCTAATTTTCCTGGTGGAAATTGTTTTCCTTCCATTTTTCTTTATAATATTTTTTTCTGTGAATTTATTTTTAATAGGAATTGTTTCTATAAGCCTTCTTCATTATCCTCTGTTTTTGAAGCAATGTGATATTATAAGTTAAATTTGTATGCATTTAATTCTTTTCAACAAAATCATTTTTCAGGTGAGGGTATTGAAAAATTAATTTACAAGTTATTAATAAAAGAAAAATGCCAATAAAGAACTGGAAATTTTTAAATCACATGAAAGACACATTATCAAAAATTTCTGCTGAAAAAACAGTGCAGTCAGACATTCTTCAAATATTTAACAGACTACCTCATTCCCTTGATGTACATGAATATGTAAAGATGGGAGAGAAAAAAATTATGGCTGTTCAACAATCAGTACAGCAACTATATAGTTCGACTGTGGAATCAGCTGTCAAACTTAGAGGTTCTCAAAAAGATGATAAGGATACTAAGAGTTGGAAGAGTATTCACCACAATTCCCAGTGCTTGGTAGGTAAGACTACTTGTTTTATATTTAATTGATAATGTCTTACATGGTACATAAAGATAGGTTTGTTCTTGTCTTAATTTCTCTAATTGACTGACCTGCCTCACCTAAGCCCAAAATTGGGTTGAAAATTTGTTAATTGTTTACAATCGCAGTCCCACCTATTTTTGGCTATTAAAAATCGAAAAATAGAGAGTTATTTGATTTTAGCAGCAGTCACAGGATGTATCCAAAACAATACAAATTCTGGATATGCTGGATATTGCGTCAACTGATGAAATTATATTAGCTGGTGTGGAATCTTTAATATTTCACATAAAACTACATCCAGACTTAAGAAACAAAGCAGTAAAGGTATGTAAAAGTCTACAACAAGAATTTTTTAAACTGGGAAACAATATCCATACATAGCATTTGGGTACTATTAAATATGTATAGGATAAGTAAATAAGTATACGGTATTCACTTAAGAAAATTAGTGTTTTGACAGTGTGTTTTGGAATAAAATGCACTCAAAAATAACAGTTCTAAATTGAATGAATTAACAAAGTGCAGAAACGATTTTACTTTATTATTGAGTATTTATGAAGCATTAAATAACTTTTGTATTTATAGAATATAATACAAAATGATATTTTGATATTTTTAATAAATATCGGATATTTTCGAACCCTGCAGTTGAAACGTTATGTGCAATGCTTATTGTAAAATTTGATATTGGCAATTGTTAAAACTTTTATTATATACTTAAGAACCCTAATCTAGTTTAAAAATGTCATTTTACGGAAGAATACGAATTAAATAATAAAATATTGGTTAGTATGTCCTGCATTGACTTTTATAAAGTTGGCCGCCTTAGTCAGTGCCATTTTTTTTCCTCACCAGTCTGTACTCTCGACCGCTGCTTGGTCAGTGTCACCACGTGTCAAGAACAGATTATAGAAATCACTCTATACTCCGAATTTGCAGTTTCACAGCACTCCAAATGGCAGGGTGAGTTTCTCCTTGATCCCCGAGGCTTAAAATCGGGTGATACGGCTCCGTCAACCGCGCTCCCCGAAAAACTATGAAGTTTTTATCGCGCGACTTCACAGGTCGGAGGTCAAACTGAAAGCCCACCTTAGAATCATTTTTTTGCTATGCTAATTTGATAAAGTTTATTAACATAATCTTTTAGCATGGAGCAATTAGAATTCTTCTAAATAAGACATTAACAGTTACTAATGAACCAGCAAAAGGCGCTCTTAGAGAAGCTCTTACTATTTTGGGCTATGCCGATCCAGTTCCTGGAAGTGGAATAAGGATTCTTTCCATAGACGGGGGTGGAATTAGGGGCGTCTTGGTATTGGAGATGTTAAAGAAATTGGAAGAACTTACTGGAAAAAGAACATATGAATTGTTTGATATTATATGTGGAGTGAGCACCGGAGCTGTACTGACGTATTCAATAGGTTTGTATGTTCAGTTTGTTTGTTTGTATTTAGTGGTAAAATATGTATATTATTGTATATATTAACAGGTTGGGATAACAGTATCACAATATTTTTATTTGTTTAGCTATTTGTCTATAATATAAGGGGTACAGTGTTATGAAGTTCTGAATAGAAAACTACCTGGAACAGAGAACACTGTAGCCTAAAATGGGTATTTAATTATTTTACCTAAGTGATTTTTTATTAGGAATTTACTTTAGAAAGTTAGATGCTGTTATGGAAAGGTATGAAGAACTTAGTCAAGAAATTTTTAATCAGTCGCGTTTGCGGGGCACTGGAAATTTAGTGTGGAGTCACGGATACTATGACACTGCATTATGGGAAAAGAAACTTAAAGCCTATTTAGGCAGTGATAGTCTTATTTCTACATCAAGAAATCCAAAGTGTCCGAAGGTATGCAGAGTTTTGTAAATTTTACCATCGGTATTCACTAGAGTGACCTAAACTAAAAGGTGTTAATAATGTTAAAATTATTGCCCTTAATCGTAATGTATCTAATGTGCTCTGGTTTTAGATTTGATTTAAAAAATTTAGCATGCTGTATTTTCAATGAAATAAGTAGTGAATAGTACATTGGTATTTTAAATATTTGCTCTCTTTGATTAAAAAACATTGCCTAATATATTTTTAAGGTATATATATATATATATATATATATATATATATATATATATATATATATATATATATATATATATATATATATATATACAGGGTGGGGCACCCCAACCGCCACGGTTTATACGAAGCCCATGAAAATTTTAGAAAACTTTTGCAGGATGGGATACAGACGGTAGAGGATCTTCATTTAAAAATAGTAACATTTATACGGGGTGATAAAAAACAGTGCTATATTAAAGTAATGTTTTTTTTTAATGGGACACCCCGTATTTCTTATCGATTTTGAATTCTAGAGAAAAATAAAGCCATGTTTCAATAAATGTCCTTATACCTAATCCACCCTTTTGAAATATTTGCAAATTTCTGATTTTGTAGAACTTTAGTAAAAAAATTTTTTCATCGTAAATATTTAAACTAGAATTAAATTACCATAGCCAATATTTAGTAAACATACTATTACTACGATATGGTTTAACATTTTTATTAAAATATTATACAGGGTGGTCAAAAAATAATTTCTAATATTATGAATGTTCTTTTGAAAATAACTCTCTTATTTTAAATGGAACACCCCGTATTTGACCATTTATTATTATGCAGAATTTTATTACCAATTCATTGATATAGGGTTTGCCTATACCTAAACCGTTACTTTTTTAATTATTTGATTTTGCTAGCTACTTAACACATATAGTATTACCATATTAAAATATTTTTAAACTAAGGAGGCTTTGACACAGAGAAGTTACGATTGTTATTACTATTTGCTTATTGGTATTTGACAGATATCAAATTTAGTGGTTAGCTAATTTTGTCAGTCAGTTTATTTGCTTCTTAATTTGTTCAATTCTATTGTTAACTGAAAAATTACAACTTGCAAGAACGTATTAGTATAATCTTAATAATCGGAGAGTGTGAGGAAAATTTGTTTACTTGCGTCCAGGGTTTACGCTCAGAAATATCCGAAAGAAACCATCCGGATAAGGGGGTTTTTAAAAAGATTGTTGCGGGACTTTAAAAGAAGTGGCGTTGCATACATGAAAGCAGTCAGACAGGGGACCATCGTTGGAAATGAGGAGAAAGGACTTGATGTTCTTGGTGCTATAACGGAGAATCCATATGTAGGCCAACGTGAAGTAAGTGAAATTACAAAACATTAGTCGACGAGTGTAGGGCGAATTGTCAAAAAGTATAAATACCATCCGTACCACATAATGCTACATCAGGCTCTTTCCTTTGGGGATTTTGCTAGGCGAATTGTTTTTTGTTTTTTAAATGGATAAATTTGGGAAGACGAACATTTTGATCTTTAATGTTTTCAGACGAATCCACCTTTCACAATAATGGCTTAGTAAATAGGCATAATTTCCATTATTACAGTGATAAAAATCCTCATTTGATACGGTCAACAAATCACCAACATAGATGGTCAATTAACGTGGGGCGTTATTGGCACAAAAGTAATAGGTCCTCATTTCTTTGATGGTAACTTAAACGGGAGAAATTTAGGAAATTTACGTGACGACTTGCCAGAACTGTTGGAAGATGTCCACTTGGAGACTAGACGGGAGATGGGCTGAGTTAGATGGCGCACCCGCACACTATCACGCAAATGTGAGGGAGTTTTTAAATAGACAATTTGCAGATAGGTGGATTTGGTCGGGGAGCTACACATAATTGGCCGGCAAGATCACCAGACCTCACATGTTTAGACTTTTTTGTGGGGGCATATTAAAAATGTAGTTTACCAAGTACCTCCAACTTTCTCCAGATAATATGAAGCAACGGGAAATTTGAGACGCTTGCAAGACATAACCCAAATGCTAAAAATTTAAAAATTCTGAAAAAAAGGGTTCGTGCTTGCATTGAAGTAAATTGGGCGCCATTTTGAGCATTTGCTAAATTGAGACACAGGAATGATAATGTTAGTTTTGTTGAAATCATAGATTAGTAATTAATATTGGAATGGGCTTTCCGGGCTTAAGGTCCGTTCCGAAGTTTTCACATAACTTTCAACTACATTGGCGGTCATCTTCAGTGGCGCTAGCGGGGGTGTCGGCGTGGTCTCCTTTGGGCCGACACACCTCAACTCTTAAACCCGGAAAACCACTCCAATATTGATTCTACCCGTGAAAGCCTACGTTCATTAATTGTTAATTAACTTGTGGTGTTATTCCTTTGTTTGGCTTTGCTATTTAAATTTAAATTTATTATTATAGTTGATAGTGTTCCAGTGCATTGGAGTGAAATACACGATCACACAAAATTCGAAATAATTAAAAATATTGGTTTTAGGTATAGGCAAACCTATATCAGAATTGGTAATAAAATTCTGCATAATATTAAAATAAAAATGGGGTGTTCCATTTAAAATAAGAGAGTTATTTGCAAAAGAACATTCATAATATTAGAAATTATTTTTTGACCACCCTGTATAATATTTTAATAAAAATGTTAAACCATATCGGTAATAGTATGTTTTTCTAAATATTGGCTATGGTAATTAATCAGTTTAAATATTTACGATGAAAAAAAAAAAGTTTACTAAAGTTCTACAAAATCAGAAATTTAAAATATTCCAAAAGGTGGGGATTAGGTTAGGACCTTTATTGAAACATGGCTTTTTTTTTTGCTCTAGAATTCAAAATTGATAAGAAATATAGGGTGTCCCATTTAAAACCACAATTGATATAGTACTTTTTTTTTTTAAACACCCTGTATAAATGCAAATATTTTTAAATGAAGGTCCCACTGTCTGTATACAATCTTTTAAGGTTGGGGTGCCCCACCCTGTATATATATATATATATATATATATATATATATATATATATATATATATATATATATATATATATATATATATATATATATATATATATATATATATATATATATATATATATATATATATATATATATATATATACAGGTTGATAACCAAAAATAAATGTTTTTGAAAAAGCCCAATATAATGGGCGAAACGTCAAAATAATGTGTTTCCTTAAATAACAAATAACAAAAAAACCTATACCCAAGAAACAAGAAACTTATTATATATATATATATATATATATATATATATATATATATATATATATATATATATATATACATATATATATATTGTTCTAAATTAGAATATCTGTGAGTTTTTTAAATGGAAAGAAACTCTTACTACAAGTTTTCTGGATCATATTCCCTTTTTCAGGTTGCCAATATAAAGATCTTAGAAATAGTAAACCATTTTTTTGGTTTGTAGTTTGAGCCTTAGGTAAAGTGGGGTGTTAAATGCCAATAAAATTAACACTCGGCGTGGAACTTTGAGCTAGTAGCTTTGCACGTACACCAACATTTAGAGACTAATTATTATTACACTGTTCTTTATGAGAATAAAATAAATTATACACATGGAAAGATGCTACTGTGAAGTTACTTTTTTGTCGTTAACGTTTTTTTCCCCTGTTTTTTGGAAAAAGAAAACTGGGGAAAAAACGTTTAACAAAAAGTAACTTCGCATAGGTCAGTGAAAAAATCTCCACGCGTGGTGGTATAATAACTTTATTTTTATTCTCATAAGAAAACACCAATAATAATTAGTTCTAACACTGTTAATTGTGCGTGCAAACACTAGCTCAAAAGTTCCATACAGGATGTTAATTTTGTTAACATTTAACTTACTTTGTACACAGTGTAAATTTTATTAAAAAATGGTTTTACTTTATTCTCACTAAGATCTTGTACTTCTATTGTAGCCTAAGAAAAGGGAATAAACATTCCAGAAAGCTTGGCGTAGTAAAAGAGTTTTTCTTTTTCCATTTAAAAAAGCCCCCTACAGACCGAACCCTCAAGATTTAGAACTTGTTAGTTAACTAGTCGGTCAAGACTACTCCTTATCATTTATATATATATATATATATATATATATATATATATATATATATATATATATATATATTATATATATATATATATATATATATATATATATATATATATATATATATATATATATATATATATATATATATATGTATATATATATATATATATTATATATATATATATATATATATATATTATATATATATATATATATATATATATATTATATATATATATATATATATATATATATATATATATATATATATATATATATATACATATATATTATATATATATTATATATATATATATATATATATATATATATATATATATATATATATATATATATATATATATATATATATATATATATATATATATATATATATATAATATCTATAATATCTGGTGGTTATTGCCATATCGTCGTGTTGGGTAAAATAGCGGTAAGATTTATTACCATTTGCTTCGCTTGTGGGTTTAAAATCCCAGAAAACGTTTTTTGCTTTCTATATTTTTTCCAAAAAACTTCAAAAGACTGGACAACTAATTGACAAATCCAAATAACAATAATACGATCATAATTTTAGGAACTAAGAAAAATAGGAAACCCATTGTTTGATTGCCACTGGAAAACAGCATGTTTTTCTTCTTCATCACAAAGCTCATAAGTCCATCGTTTCTAACATGACGTGGGCAACTATTTAAACATGCCTCACACATGAATGTTAGTAAATAAATAATTCATAAGTTTGTCGAAGGTTGAGTCGTAGTTGTCTTTATTATATACATATATATATATATATATATATATATATATATATATATATATATATATATATATATATATATATATATATATATATATATATATATATATATATATATATATATATATATATATATATATATATATATATATATATATATATATATATATATATATATTATATATATATATATATATATATATATATATATTATATATATATATATATATATATATATATATATATATATATATATATATATATATATATATTGTAAAAAATGAAAATATTTCACTTTTGCTTTTTTTTTTAAACACGTCACTAATATACAGTATGTCTCAGTAGGTTGGAACCATATGGAAACCTTTTTTATTATTAATTTTACGAAAAAAAGTGATTCCTTATAAAAAGTTCTGCATCATCTAAAACCTAAAATACAACTATCAGATATTAATTTTTTTCAGGCGTATACGAGTTTTGTCAAAAAGTATGAATTTTGCCCAAGACTAAAGTAGCTTTATTTTTGACAATTTCGAAAATGGTTATTAAGATAATTGATCAGACCTAAAAACCATGTTTAAATATGCAATTACACCCATTTACGATAAAAACCTATTTTTCTTTTTTGAATCGTATATCTATAATATAAATGCAAATTTAACTGCAGTTACATATATTCTAACCAAAAAAATAAATTGAAAAAAGGGGGGGGAAAGTTTACAGCAACCGTCAAAACGCGTTGGAATTTATAAAGACATAAAAAGGGGGTTATTAAGTTATATTGTATTTATTTATAAGTAATAAATTAAAATTTTTTTTAAAAAAGAAAAAAAAAATTTTTTTTTTTCGAAAAAGAGTACAATTGCATATTTAAACAAAGTTTTGATAAATTTTTTTTTAATAACTTTTGGGAAAATTCATAAATTTTTTAAAAACTCGTATACGCCAAAAAAAAATTTAAAATCTAAAAGTTTTTAAGGTTTTAGACCCTGAAGAATTTTTTTGAAGAATAATTTTTTTTTTAAAATTAATAATAAAAAAATTTTCCATATGGTTCCAATTTTCCCAAATACCAAAACAATTTTTGTACATTAAGTTATAAAAAAAAGAAAAATATATAAATATTACGGATTCTGTCAAATTCAAATTGTGGGTTTGTTTGTGCACTATATAAAATCAAAAAAACCTAAAAGACCCATATATTTACATACTCTTAAAAATGGGGTGTCGCTCTTATTTAAAGAAATATATGATATGATATTTTGTGCATTTTATCCCGTACAATCGGGAAGAACGCTTAAAAAAATGATCTAAATTTATACAAGAAACACGCCATAAAATTAACATTTTTTTAATGGTACATCTTATAAAAAGGATTTTATATTTGTTTTTAATAACAGCAGAACTAATTTTATTCGTATGAAAAAAAGTGCAATTTACATTAGAACAGGTAACAATAAAGCCCTTAAATATCAAAACCCAAAAATATAAAAATTATTCTGTCGTAGACTAGTGTTTATTGTCGATTAAAATAAAAAACTCCTTAAAAGAAAGATTTCAGATCATAAGACTGTGTTACATAAAGGCGTGTTTACACCAAAGTTGACAACTAAAAGTTGACAAAAGACTGTTTGTAGAAAACTAAAAGTTGCTCTTCTTAAATTGGAGCAATAAGTGGACATTTTTTTGTATAAAACTAAAAGTTGCCCCCCTTAAATTTAGAGCAACAAGTTGAAAACTTGTTGCCAAAGAATTGGCGCGTTATGTTTAGGCACTACTTCTCCAGTTTTTCACTAGTTTCCTACAAGCAACAAATCTTCCAGTTTAAGTTGTCAACTTTCTTTGATCTTTACCGACACTCCGCGGGAAACCAAAATTTAGTGGAAGATTTGTCTCTCCACAAATAAAAGACAGAAAAAGTTGCTGTATTTTGTAGAAAAAGCAACAAATTGCCGCAACTTGTGGAAAACTTAGTGGAAGACTTTGGTGTAAACGCGGCTTAAGAGGTGAGAATGCAAAGTAATAAAAAAGTAATAAGCACTTGTTTTGACAGAATATTGACCTTTTGTGTTTTGGTATCTATTGTTACCTTTTTCTTTCCAAATTAAATCGCAAATTTCTTATGTGAATTAAATTAACTGTTGTTACCAAAAATGAATAAGAAATCCTTCTTATTGAAACATATCCAAATTCATTTTAAATAATTTTCTTAAGGGAATATATTTTTTATCACCATAATAAATTTTTGCCTCTAAAAGAAATTCTTTTGATTCTTATATCAAATCTCATAATTTATTTTTATGCCAAATTAACTTAATTGTTCTCAAATTGATGTACTCAGATTTATAACAGTTTGTATTCCTAATAAATAAATAAGCACCGTAAATTACGCCCAAGAAATTGCTTTAATACTCGAAATATTAACTGCGTTTTAAAATAGGAGGTCCGACACCAGATGAATTATAGTTCCTGTCACCAAAATAATAGCATCACTTAATTCCTTTAGTTCCTGGTTAGTTGAGAACATACCAGTGTATATGATAACTCAAAAAGTGAATAATTTGGTGACTAATTAAATCATACCCCTTCTTAAGTGTTCTTTGGAGTTCTACATACAAAAAATTCACAAGATAGCTATTTTACATCAACGTTCATTCCTTGTTACATAACCCCGTATGGTACGTGTCACAATAATTCGTTGATTTTTTGACCGCAATAAAATTTAAATTACAATCCTCACTGAAAAACCCAACCATAAATAGGTTGCCTGACAAATATCTATTGTGTAGGCACCGCACCTTTTAAAAGGGTACAGGTCCTGATTACCTACTAATATTAATAGTTTAGGTTAGCTAATTTAGATGCTCAATAACACACACGAAAATACCTTGACAAACTCCAAACGACTGATGAACTATGAAAATGGTTGTTCGTAAACAGCTAATATTAATAGTTTAGGTTAGCTATTTTGGATGCTCAATAACACACACGAAAACACCTTGACAAACTCCAAACGACTGATGTACTAAGACGAAAAGATTCTGCTTTATATTCAACACCTGCAATTTGCCCTTAACCTACATGATATACCAAAAACTAGGTACAATAATAAGTAAAGAATATTGTAAGTCCGGACCTACATGCGGGTATCCAAAGTATATTGAGTTTTGTGACTAACAATAGCAGGTAAAACGAGAAATCAACGAATTATTGTGGAACGTCCCATACCTTTAAATTTTTGAGCGCAAGTTCTGCATTATTACAACTTTTGATTATTTTCAGTTATGTGTAGTTTCTGCTGTGGTCAATCAGTCTGAAGTATCAGCCCATGTTTTTAGAAATTATGCATTGCCATGGAGATTTCAGTCGCAGTATGATGGCAGCTATGACACTGAAATATGGCAAGCAGCCCGAGCATCGGCTGCAGCTCCAACTTATTTTGAGGAATTTAGAATCAAAAATTTAATTCATCAGGTATAGTTAGTTTGTAAAGATTGAATTTAAAGCAATAAAAGCTTTTAAATTCAGTTTTCCTTTTTACCTATCTATATTTTGTTTATACACGTCTTGCAAATCAATTTCTTAGGTGCAAAGATTTTTAGTGCGATAAAAGGAGATGTCAATTTAATAGGCAAAGGCTTGAGCGAAATAAAGGCAGACAGAAATCGTTCAGTTTCCGATTCCCCCAAGAAGAAAGGGAGAAAACCTCGGCCAAACTGCGACAACACACAACGCGACGGGCAATGTTGCCAACCAGCCAAAATAAAATTATGTATTTTGTCTTGCTGTTGTATCTTTAACCATTCTAAAATACTCATATTTTTTGCATATTTCTTTTTTTTGCTAAGCGCATAACTTTTTTTTTAAATCATAAGTTTTATAAAATGTATGATTTTTAAAACATTTCTAAAATTGCTAATAAATATTTTACTAAATGACAACACTGTCGACAATATCCTAACCTAACGAATAGGCGCCGTCGACCATCATTGTATTGGAAGTGGGATAGGGTAAATTGTTGTCGTTCTCTTTTTAATCTAGGGTCATACCATATGTATCCTACTCTATTACATTAAAATTGGCTCGCAAGCCCTTGCTTTGCCAATCCTGTATAATCTCTTTATATCTTTAATTCTTAGCATGGCCTAAACTGATCTAAAATAGGTACGAATTCCGAAATTTCTTAAGGCATTACAAAGATAGTGTTTATAATATTGAAGAGCGGAGTAGAAATAAATTACATATAAGAAAATAAAATGGTAGTAAGGAACAACTTCGTAAAATTAACTCTATGATTGAATATGGGGTCTGGTTGCCTAAATATTATAAAAATTACAAACAGCATTACAAATTAGGCTTGGGTGTTTAAAAATTGGGTTAAATTGTTGTCACTTTAAAAATTCTAAATTATTTCGAAATCTATGCATTCTAGGCTAATAAAAATAATTGATGTAAAAAAATAATCGTCAAAAACTGTAAAATTCAAAAAATTACATCTCTGCCAAATTTTAATAAAATTACTTTTGGCAGCACATATTTCAAAGGTTTTGACGTCAGCTAGTCACAAAAAGGCTTTGGACAGAAATCTAAAAAAGTGATTATTTTTATTTTTATTTTTATTTGTTTCTGCATTTTTTGGCAATATTTTTTTACTTTATATGGTACCATTTTGATAGGGCATTTCATTCTCTACAAGAGAGCTGCATAGATTTCGAAATAATTTAGAATTTTTAAAATGATGATCTATGACCGCAGCACAATACATATGGAAAGTGGCTTTCGGCGACTTTTTTGGAAACGTTGCAGCTTTATATAGTCCAGTAAATAAAGGGACAAAGCTGTAAATAACAGGTGGGAAAGGGCTGAAAATGGCCCTCAAGGCCCGAAAAATGGGTTTCTCGCTAATATCTGCAAAATATGCGAATTGGAGAATTTTTGTTTAGACAAAAAATGAAGATCGCTTTATAGTCTACAAAAATGGTCATTATATTTTTTTTCGAAAAAGCGATAGTTTTCGAGATAACGGGACCCAAAAGTCCCCTCATTTCAGCTGCCGCTCTACCGCTAGAATGCCGCTATCTTTATGGATTTACTTATAAGCGGTCGGACGAATTGTTCCATTACTCGGGCAATAATGTATATTTTTCAATCATTCAAAGTTCATCGGAATAGGAAAACCCGTACCTATCATTGCATATGAGTTTGGGTCCATTATGATTTTTCTTAAATATTAAAAAAGCGGTCAAAGTTTTTATTTTCACAACATTTTGAGATTATCTCATTAATTTATTGATATTTTTGAAAAAATGGTTGGTTATTAACATTTCTTTTTTATAATGAGACCTTAGCAAGTGTTCAATGATCCCAAAAAATGTCCTTTACCATCTTTCTTGCGTTTTGATAAACGCCCATCTGCAATTTGAGCCGTTTAGCCACATCTATCCAGTGTGAAATATTATGGATTTTTCGACGGCCGTTTTTGCGAAAAATATTGGTGTTGCGAAAAAATAGTAAGGATCATTTATGTAGATTTTAGGGTGATCTTAATTTTTTGTCTGAACAAAAATTCTCTGATTCGCATATTTTGGCAGATATTCGCGGAAAACTCATTTTTGGGACTTTGGGGGGCCATTTTCAGCGGCTTCCCACGTCGGAATCGTGATAAACTTCTTCTCGCTTGAAAGCATCCGCGAAGACCTAAAAATTGCACCACAAATTAAAACTGTACAGATTTATTTACAGCTTTGGGTACTTTTAGGTCTTCAGTTATTGGATTAATAGTTCTCAACACGATCAAAAGTATCAAAGGTCACAAAACCCGATAACCTCTTTAACCCCCTAAAATCGCCCTCAAACCATGTGATCGTAAACTCAATCTCATGTGCGTGCGTGTGTGTCCATTTAGCGGCAAGTACAGCGTAGGATAGGGGTGAGGGTTCAATTGTTGTTGTCGAAGGGTATTGGGTTTTGATCATTTAAGTGGCTGTGTTACGGAATTTACGATTAAACAGTTTATCAACCCGTAAACGGGGAAAAGCCGCATAACCGGCTTTGATCGATCCTGAAAAGGTATACGTGTGGGGAGGGGAGTAGTTGATTGGTTGGGAGATGTCAGGTTTAGGTCTATTGTGTGTGGGTGGCTTTAAGTTCGACTACAGTAATAAACATTTCGGTAAGGAAGTTGACTAATAATTACTCAAATGTATCTTTCTGTCCTTTGGGGTTGTTCAAGGGTTATCGGATTGCCCATTGAGACTTTTTATAAAAAAAAAGTTGGCTGAAACCCATTTTAATAACACTATGTAATTTTTTCATATTGAGACACCCAAAAACCATAACCAGTCATAAAATTATTCTTACGAATTTGTTTGTTATGCCCATAATTTCATTGTAGTCAACAGCCTAATGAGTAGCATCCTTTTGGAGTTAAAAGTCAATTTTAACGAATCCTTGTATCTCTATTTAGTTTTACATCATTGGACCATCTGATGCCCTTTTCAGGATGGTGGAATTTTGGTAAATAACCCCACCGCTATAGCGATTCATGAAGCGAAATTATTATGGCCCAATACACCTATTCAGTGTGTAGTATCTTTTGGTACAGGACGCAGCATTCCAAGCCGATCAGAAATCGCGAAACAAAATAAAAACGCTGAAAAAGGTAGCGTGAGCACCTCTTGGACCAATAAATTTTATAAAATATTGGATAGCGCTACTGACACTCAAGGTAAGAAAATAAATTCACTTTTGATGTAGTTAGCAATGTATAGATAAGTTGTTTAGAATTTTTTTTTATGAAATAAAAAAGAAGCAAAATTAGGCTCTAGCTTTATTTTCAATATCTTTAATGTTAGACCTGAAGCCGAGAGGGTTTTTGCATGTATCATAGGCCCCACACCGAGGCTTTGGGGGATGATAGACATCGTTATTTCCCACTTTGCATTCTCGGTATGGCATCCCTGAAGTGTAGCTTTTAGGTGGGATAAATTTTTAAACGTGTAATTAATATCCATGCCCCTGGATCATAGGCCCCACTTTGATTCATGTTTTATGTCGTCAAGGAGGTCGCCAAAGTCCGCGAACTCAATGTGCCATACCGTCATTTAAGGTCCGCCATACTGAACGAAATGTGTAATTTTTTCACTGTGGACATGGATCATGGACCCCACGCTGTTGTTTCGTGATCATTGTTAACTATAAACTGTAGAACAGCGATTTCAAAACGCCATACATCTGGGGTACCGCCAAGTGACCTCCATAATGGGGCGTTCATTGCTAAAATGACATGTTTGCCCCATTATGGCGGCCACTTGGAGATGCTCCAGAGGTATGGCGTTTTGAATTCTTTGTTTTTCAGTTCATTGTTAACAAAGATCATGAAACAACCTCGTGGGGCCCATGGTCCATGTCCACAGTGGAAAAATTACACCTTTCGGTCAATATGGCAGACCGTAAGTGACGCCATATTGGTATGTCATATTGGGTTCGCGGACTTTGGCGACCTTCTTGACGACATAAATCAAGAATCAAAGTGGGGCCTATGATCCAAGGGTATGGATAATAATTACCTGTTTGAAAATCACCCCTCCTAAAGGCTACACTTTAGAGATGCCATACCGGGAATTCAAAGTGGGGAATAACGTTGTCTATCAGCCCCCAAAACCTTGGCGTGGGGCTTATGATACATGCAAAAACCCTCTGGGCTCCAGATCTATGTTTTAATACTGTAGCGTAGCTGGAATTTTAAGTACAGTATTTGTCCTTGCCTAACATTAAGTCAAATGCCCAATTCTCTCATCACGTCGTTTTCGAGAAAATCATCTCAGTCTCAAAAGTGATCTCATAAGGGTTCTTTTTTCCTTACGAGCTATAGAACCAGGGCCGTAGCCAAGGATTGGCTAGGGAAGGCTGAACCTTCCTAGAGTGTTCATGAGCTCTCCCTGAAAAGATTCTAAAAAGACATTGATAGCGTTCCTAGTCTTTTTTAATTATTTGAACAGATTCTGCGGTTGGTTTCTTTTGGTTTTCTTCCTTGTTTACTGATTATAAATTATTAAAACTTGCTTTTTGGTAAATATTTTTCATAGTTTTTATAGTTTTGTGGTGGATCTAAGTTTTAATAAGTTCTTGTTAGGTGTTTTTCCTGGGAGCCTAGATTCACTACCGGAGGCAGCGTAGCCTTCTGGTCTTTTTGTGCCTAATCTCCCATTTTCTTTTATACCAATCCTCCCACTAGCCTTCTTTCTTCTACAAGTTTGTATAACCCCGAGACTGGTTGGTTAATATATTCTTCATTTTCGGTTCCCCAAATAATGCCTGCTTTTTGTGGTTCAAAACTTCACATTCGCATAGGATGTGGTAAGCTGTTTCTTTCTCCTCACCGCACATTCTGCAACTTGGGTCCCTATTGTTGAGCCTTGTGTAGGTGTCCTCTTAGGTTATCGTACCCTGTTAGCAGCCCTGCTGTAATGCAGTCTTTTCCTACTTTGTCTGAGTAGTTCTTTTTTTGATGGGCCCTTTATGAAGCTTTTTTCTGATGGACCAGTATTCCTCGTGTTTGTTTCAGATCCATTCCCTAGTTTGTCCTCGTGCTGTGGTTTTGGTCACTTCAAAGACAGGTGTTAGTCCAAAGTATGGAGTGATGATGCCTGCCTCACTAGCTCATCCGATTTTGATGCCTTCTATTCCCGGATGTCCCAGTGCCTACAGTAGAGTTATCCTATTGCGTTCTCCTAGTACTTCCAGTTCTTTTTGGCATTCCAGTGTCAGCTTGGACGTTACCATGGGGTTTGCTAGCTCCCTAGTCTTGTTGGGTTTACTCGGCAGAAATGTTTTTTATACATTGGTTCGCTTTGGTCCTAGTCCCGACTAAGACGTCAAAAGGGCTAAGCACACTCAGTCGCTATATGCTGGGACCAGGACCGAACAGGTCCCATTGTAAAAAAAAGCTTTCCTGGTGAGTAATCCCAACAAGAACTTAATAAATCGCTTTTTGATGTTTCAGTATGTGAACATTACTCTACAACTGTTAGCTTTTTGGGCTCCTATAAAATTTTAAGACTCTTTAATAATTGCAAAAATCGAAGGTGGCAGTTACTTAATGTGCCATTAATGCTTTTTAATGGCAAACTTATTTAGTGCCGTAAAATTTTACGCTTTTTTTGTAAAAACTAATATATTTGTTTGATTCGCTTTAAATTAGTTTTTGCTTTTTCATTGAAGCATTACGTTGTACTATTTTAGTTTTATTTATTGCCTTCATGAATATATATGTTTTCTTTTTACTGTGCAATGAACGTCTACGAATATTATATTTAGAGTCACAATGCATATTGTGTTTTATTATGGCTATGGTATTTATTATGGTTAAAAAAGTATTACTTTTTAATTTAAAGCAGTTTAAAGTAAACAAATCACGATTTTTTTAAATTTATATAAAAAAAATAACGAAAACACTTTTTTTTAAAGCTTGAGAATTGTCATATTGTTTATGTAAATAAATGAATGTTTTTTTAATTTAAAAATACCAGTTTAGCAAGCTAGTTTTGCGCCATTGTGCTCCTCTGGAAATGCTACGTTTGGCAATATTACTATAAATACATCAAGTATTTCTGTCTTAAAAAGTCAAATGATGTATGTGTGGGTATAGCCTTGGTAGCCTTAAATCGGTTGTCTTTTGGCCACTCTCATGAACAAAACAAAGTAATGTGTAATGATGCTGGTTTTGTGGTTGGAGTATCTATTATAAGCTTAAAGATTAATATTTATCTGCAGCTCAGCAGTATTTTGACAGAAACTGCCTCTAGATGTTTGCCTAATTCTAAAGTTAATTGTCAGAAAAATAAGGTCGCCTTCAACTGCAAACAGCGGAAATGTTTTAAAAAATTTATTGAAATCATGGATTCTAAGGAGCAGGATCACCATATTTGTGTTACAAAAATGGCCCTCAAACTGCACTAAATAAGATGGCGTTGATGTTAGTATTAAAAATTATGAAAGCTGTGTAACTTTTAATATGTTATTATGTTATTATGTTATTCGTCAGAATCATAATCGTTTAATACTTCTGCTTCCTCTTGTCCTTCCTCTCGTTCATCCGGTCCCTGTTCTCCTTCTCCTTCTTCTTGCTGGGTGCAAGTAAATTGTCTTAATAGCATGTCTCCTGCACGAACCCGTTTTTTTTTAAAAAAAATTGGGTGAAATTCAAAAAAATTTTTTTCAGTTGAATTTAGCACTACATCTCTTTTTACAGTTTCAAAAAATTGTGTTGAGGGGTTTCTTCGGCCAGGGGGGGTAAAGTCGGGGCTGGTTCCA